>VONZ01002647.1:0-42707 GCA_012976165.1 Labeo catla | reverse complement strand
TTAGGCTTGATCACAGAGAAATAGGCCTCCATCATGAGTCTGGGTGATGTAGAGAGCCACAAAAGTAATTACAGTGGGTTCAGAAAATAAGTTCTCAGTCCAGAAAGATGTAGAGATTGCGTTTTTTGAATGGTGAACCCCAACACACCCTAAACTTAACATCAGTTTAGCACACAGCCCTACAAGGAACAGCCCTTGACCCCCTAGCCCTAGTTTGGGATTTTTTTTAGCGGCAATTTGTTGGTTCTTGGGGCTGTTGCGGGCCCTCTGCAGAGTCGTGCAGACCTCGGGGAAATTTCGAGAGACATAGAGAGGCGGCCAGTTGATGTAGATGGCCAGCGCCTAACCAGCATTGGACTTTGCTCTAACGCTTGGAGTTTTTGCCCCAACCATAGCCCTCGCTCCAGCTCTGACCTCTCTTATGCTGATCGAAATATTCCCTGGGGGTCTGTCTTCACTGTGGAGGGCACCCTAAGCTGCTAGAAGTCAGTAAATTGATGCAAAAAAATCAAAACAAAAAAGTTACGTGTGCTAAACTAATTTATGACGCACAAAACAGTGCCGAGTGTGGATTTAGGATGTGTTGGGGAGTCACAACCCATTTTTGAGAGAGTATAAATATGACGGATGTAGAGAATTCCAGTCATACACAGTTCAAGCTCGCCTGAAGAAGGGTTAAGAGTCCCGAAACGTCGCGATCAGGCTTGAACACAGAGAAATAGGCCTCCATCATGAGTCTGGGTGATGGAGAGCCACAAAGTAATTAGTGGTCTAGAAAATAAAGTCTCCACCCAGAAAGATGTAGACAAGTGCTTTTTGAATGGTGGAACCCTCAAACAAGCACCCTAAACTTCTGCTACTCAGTTTAGTACTACCAGCCCCCTGGCGCAAGGAACAGCCCTGACCCTGAAATCTCGAAGGTTTGGGATTTTGAGCAGCAATTCTATTGGTTCTGGGGCTGTCGAGCCCTCTCTGCAGAGTCAGTGCCTCCTGAAATTCTAGCAGCCATAGAGAGCGGCCAGTTGATGAGATGGCCGCTCAAACTGCACACTCCTACTTGATGCTTGAGCTGCCCTTAACCATACAGCCCGCCCAGCCTGGACCTCTGGTGGGGTGATCAGGCTCCCCTGGGGGTCTGTCTTCACTTTGGAGGGCACCCTAAGCTGCTAGAAGTCAGTAAATTGATGCAAAAAATTCAAAACAAAAAAGTTACGTGTGCTAAACTAATTTATGACGCACAAAACAGTGCCGAGTGTGGATTTAGGATGTGTTTGGGAGTCACAACCCATTTTTGAGAGAGTATAAATATGACTGATGTAGAGAATTCCAGTCATACACAGTTCAAGCTCGCCTGAAGAAGGGTTAAGAGTCCCGAAACGTCGCGATCAGGCTTGAACACAGAGAAATAGGACTCCATCATGAGTCTGGGTGATGTAGAGAGCCACAAAAGTAATTACAGTGGGTTCAGAAAATAAGTTCTCCGTCCAGAAAGATGTAGAGATTGCGTTTTTTGAATGGTGAACCCCAACACACCCTAAACTTACCATCAGTTTAGCACACAGCCCTACAAGGAACAGCCCTTGACCCCCTAGCCCTAGTTTGGGATTTTTTGAGCAGCAATTTATTGGTTCTTGGGGCTGTCGCCCTTCTGTGAGCTCTGCAGCCTCGGGAAATTTCAAGCAGTCATAGAGAGCGCCAGTTGATGTAGATGCCCAACCAGCATTGACTTGCTCTGATGCTTGGAGTTTTGCCCCTAACCATAGCCCGTGCCTCCCAGCCTCTGGACCTCTTATGGTGATTGAACATTCCTGAGGGTCTGTCTCACCTGTGAGGCACCCTAAGCTGCTAAAGCTGCAAATTGGATGCAAAAATTCAAACAGTGTTACTGCAGCTAAACTGATTTCTGCATGACAAAGAAAAGCTCGAAAGTGGATTTAGGATGTGTGGGGGAGTCACAACCCATTTTTGAGAGAGTATAAATATGACTGATGTAGAGAATTCCAGTCATACACAGTTCAAGCTCGCCTGAAGAAGGGTTAAGAGTCCCGAAACGTCGCGATCAGGCTGGAACACAGAGAAATAGGCCTCCATCATGAGGCTGGGTGATGTAGAGAGCCACAAAAGTAATTACAGTGGGTTCAGAAAATAAGTTCTCCGTCCAGAAAGATGTAGAGATTGCGGTTTTTGAATGGTGAACCCCAACACACCCTAAACTTACCATTAGTTTAGCACACAGCCTGAACAGCCCTTGGACCCCCTAGCCTGGCTCTTGGGATTTTTGAGGCAATTGCTATTCTGGGCTGTCATGAGCTCCCCTCTGCAGAGTCGTGCAGGCCTCGGGGAAATTTCAAGAAACATAGAGAGGCGGCCAGTGGATGTAGATGGCCAGCGCCTAACCAGCATTGGACTTTGCTCTGATGCTTGGAGTTTTTTGCCCCTAACCATAGCCCGTGCCTCCAGCTCTGGACCTCTCTTATGGTGATTGAAATATTCCCTGAGGGTCTGTCTTCACTGTGGAGGGCACCCTAAGCTGCTAGAAGTCAGTAAATTGATGCAAAAAATTCAAAACAAAAAAGTTCCGTGTGCTAAACTGATTTATGACGCACAAAACAGTGCCGAGTGTGGACTTGGGATGTGTTGGGGAGTCACAACCCATTTTTGAGAGAGTATAAATATGACTGATGTAGAGAATTCCAGTCATACACAGTTCAAGCTCGCCGGAAGAAGGGTTAAGAGTCCCGAAACGTCGCGATTAGGCTTGAACACAGAGAAATAGGCCTCCATCATGAGTCTGGGTGATGTAGAGAGCCACAAAAGTAATTACAGTGGGTTCAGAAAATAAGTTCTCCGTCCAGAAAGATGTAGAGATTGCGGTTTTTGAATGGTGAACCCCAACACACCCTAAACTTAACATCAGTTTAGCACACAGCCCTACAAGGAACAGCCCTTGACCCCCTAGCCCTAGTTTGGGATTTTTTGAGCAGCAATTTATTGGTTCTTGGGGCTGTCGCGCGCCCTCTGCAGAGTCGTGCAGACCTCGGGGAAATTTCAAGAAACATAGAGAGGCGGCCAGTTGATGTAGATGGCCAGCGCCTAACCAGCATTCGACTTTGCTCTGATGCTTGGAGTTTTTTGCCCCTAACCATAGCCCGTGCCTCCAGCTCTGGACCTCTCTTATGGTGATTGAAATATTCCCTGAGGGTCTGTCTTCACTGTGGAGGGCACCCTAAGCTGCTAGAAGTCAGTAAATTGATGCAAAAAATTCAAAACAAAAAAGTTACGGGTGCTAAACTGATTTATGACGCACAAAACAGTGCCGAGTGTGGACTTGGGATGTGTTGGGGAGTCACAACCCATTTTTGAGAGAGTATAAATATGACTGATGTAGAGAATTCCAGTCATACACAGTTCCAGCTCGCCTGAAGAAGGGTTAAGAGTCCCGAAACGTCGCGATTAGGCTTGAACACAGAGAAATAGGCCTCCATCATGAGTCTGGGTGATGTAGAGAGCCACAAAAGTAATTACAGTGGGTGCAGAAAATAAGTTCTCCGTCCAGAAAGATGTAGAGATTGCGTTTTTTGAATGGTGAACCCCAACACACCCTAAACTTAACATCAGTTTAGCACACAGCCCTACAAGGAACAGCCCTTGACCCCCTAGCCCTAGTTTGGGATTTTTTAGCGGCAATTTGTTGGTTCTTGGGGCTGTTGCGGGCCCTCTACAGAGTCGGGCAGACCTCGGGGAAATTTCGAGAGACATAGAGAGGCGGCCAGTTGATGTAGATGGCCAGCGCCTAACCAGCATTGGACTTTGCTCTGACGCTTGGAGTTTTTTGCCCCTAACCATAGCCCGTGCCTCCAGCTCTGGACCTCTCTTGTGCTGATCGAAATATTACCTGGGGGTCTGTCTTCACTGTGGAGGGCACCCTAAGCTGCTAGAAGTCAGTAAATTGATGCAAAAATTGAAACAAAAAAGGATTCACGTGTGCTAAAACTAATTTATGGCCTTTCAAAACAGTGCAGTGTGGTTGGGATGTGTTGGGAGTCACAACCCATTTTTGAGAAGTATAAAATATGACTGATGCTGGGAATTCCAGTCATACACAGTTCAAGCTTCATACAAGAAGAAGGGTTAAGAGTCCGAAGCGTCGCGACTTGAACACACAGAGAAACTCGACCTCCATCATGAGTCACAGGCAGGTGATGTAGAGCCACAAAAGTAATTACAGTGGGGTCAGAAAATAAGTTCTCCGTCCAGAAAGATGTAGAGATTGCGGTTTTTGAATGGTGAACCCCAACACACCCTAAACTTACCATTAGTTTAGCACATAACCCTAGAAGGAACAGCCCTTGACTCCCTAGCCCTAGTTTGGGATTTTTTAGCGGCAATTTGTTGGTTCTTGGGGCTGTTGCGGGCCCTCTACAGAGTCGTGCAGACCTAGGGGAAATTTCGAGAGACATAGAGAGGCGGCCAGTTGATGTAGATGGCCAGCGCCTAACCAGCATTGGACTTTGCTCTGACGCTTGGAGTTTTTTGCCCCTAACCATAGCCCTTGCCTCCAGCTCTGGACCTCTCTTATGCTGATCGAAATATTCCCTGGGGGTCTGTCTTCACTGTGGAGGGCACCCTAAGCTGCTAGAAGTCAGTAAATTGATGCAAAAAATTCAAAACAAAAAAGTTACGTGTGCTAAACTAATTTATGACGCACAAAACAGTGCAGAGTGTGGATTTAGGATGTGTTGGGGAGTCACAACCCATTTTTGAGAGAGTATAAATATGACTGATGTAGAGAATTCCAGTCATACACAGTTCAAGCTCGCCTGAAGAAGGGTTAAGAGTCCCGAAACGTCGCGATCAGGCTTGAACCCAGAGAAATAGGCCTCCATCATGAGTCTGGGTGATGTAGAGAGCCACAAAAGTAATTACAGTGGGTTCAGAAAATAAGTTCTCCGTCCAGAAAGATGTAGAGATTGCGTTTTTTGAATGGTGAACCCCAACACCCCCTAAACTTACCATTAGTTTAGCACATAACCCTAGAAGGAACAGCCCTTGACTCCCTAGCCCTAGTTTGGGATTTTTTAGCGGCAATTTGTTGGTTCTTGGGGCTGTTGCGGGCCCTCTACAGAGTCGTGCAGACCTCGGGGAAATTTCGAGATACATAGAGAGGCGGCCAGTTGATGTAGATGGCCAGCGCCTAACCAGCATTGGACTTTGCTCTGACGCTTGGAGTTTTTTGCCCCTAACCATAGCCCGTGCCTCCAGCTCTGGACCTCTCTTGTGCTGATCGAAATATTCCCTGGGGGTCTGTCTTCACTGTGGAGGGCACCCTAAGCTGCTAGAAGCCAGTAAAATTCGATGCAAATTCAAAACCGAAAAGTTACGGTTAAACTAATTTATTGACGCATAAAACAGAAAGTGCCGAAAGGTGGATTTAGATGCTAGAGTCACAACCCACTTTTGAGAGAGAGTATAAACATGACTGATGTGAGAATTCCAGTCACACAGTTCAAGCTCGCCTGAAGAAGGGTTAAGAGTCCCGAAACGTCGCGATCAGGCTTGAACACAGAGAAATAGGCCTCCATCATGAGTCTGGGCGATGTAGAGAGCCACAAAAGTAATTACAGTGGGTTCAGAAAATAAGTTCTCCGTCCAGAAAGATGTAGAGATTGCGTTTTTTGAATGGTGAACCCCAACACACCCTAAACTTACCATTAGTTTAGCACATAACCCTAGAAGGAACAGCCCTTGACTCCCTAGCCCTAGTTTGGGATTTTTTAGCCGCAATTTGTTGGTTCTCGGTTGCTGCGGGCTCTACGCGAGTCATCGCAGGTGACCTCGGGAAATTCAGACATAGAGAGGCGGCTAGTTGGATGTAGATGGCCAGCTTCTAAACCAGCATTGGACTCTGTTTGACGCTTGGAGTTTTGCCCTTAACCATAGCCCGCGGCTCCAGCTCTGGACCTCTTATGCTGATCGAAACACCCCTTTGGGGTCTGTCTTCACTTCCGTGGAGGGCACCCTAAGCTGCTAGAAGTCAGTAAATTGATGTAAAAAATTCAAACAAAAAGTTACGCAAGTAAATCCACTGCGACGACAAACAGTGCCGAGTGTGGATTTAGGATGTTGGGAGTCAGCTAAACCCAATTTTGAGAGAGTATAACATGACTGATGTAGAGAATTCCAGTCATACACAGTTCAAGCTCTGCCTGAAGAAGTGGGTTATGAGTCCCGAAACGCCGCTGGTATCAGTGGGTTTGAACACAGGAGTAGAAGCCATTGTGGCCTCCACTGGGCGAGTCTGCGGATGAGAGCCACAAAAGTAATTACAGTGGGTTCAGAAAATAAGTTCTCCGTCCAGAAAGATGTAGATATTGCGTTTTTTGAATGGTGAACCCCAACACACCCTAAACTTACCATTAGTTTAGCACATAACCCTAGAAGGAACAGCCCTTGACTCCCTAGCCCTAGTTTGGGATTTTTTAGCTGCAATTTGTTGGTTCTTGGGGCTGTTGCGGGCCCTCTACAGAGTCGTGCAGACCTCGGGGAAATTTCGAGAGACATAGAGAGGCGGCCAGTTGATGTAGATGGCCAGAGCCTAACCAGCATTGGACTTTGCTCTGACGCTTGGAGTTTTTTGCCCCTAACCATAGCCCGTGCCTCCAGCTCTGGACCTCTCTTATGCTGATCGAAATATTCCCTGGGGGTCTGTCTTCACTGTGGAGGGCACCCTAAGCTGCTAGAAGGCAGTAAATTGATGCAAAAAATTCAAAACAAAAAAGTTACGTGTGCTAAACTAATTTATGACGGACAAAACAGTGCCGAGTGTGGATTTAGGATGTGTTGGGGAGTCACAACCCATTTTTGAGAGAGTATAAATATGACTGATGTAGAGAATTCCAGTCATACACAGTTCAAGCTCGCCTGAAGAAGGGTTAAGAGTCCCGAAACGTCGCGATCAGGCTTGAACACAGAGAAATAGGCCTCCATCCTGAGTCTGGGTGATGTAGAGAGCCACAAAAGTAATTACAGTGGGTTCAGAAAATAAGTTCTCCGTCCAGAAAGATGTAGAGATTGCGTTTTTTGAATGGTGAACCCTAACACACCCTAAACTTACCATTAGTTTAGCACATAACCCTAGAAGGAACAGCCCTTGACTCCCTAGCCCTAGTTTGGGATTTTTTAGCGGCAATTTGTTGGTTCTTGGGAATGCAGAGACCCTCTACAGAGTGGAGTGCAGACCTCAGGGAAATTCGAGACATAGAAGCTGACCCAGTTGATGTAGATGGCCAGCTAACCAACATTGGACTTTGCTCTGGCAGCTTGGAGTTTGCCCTAACCATAGCCGATGCCTCAGCTCTGGACCTCTCTTGTATGATGAGAAATATTCCTGAGGGGTCTGTCTTCACTGTGGAGAGCACCCTAAGCTCTTAGAAGTCAGTAAATTGATGCAAAGGAATTCAAAACAAAAAGTTGATGTGCTAAACTAATTTACTGACGCACAAAACAGTGCAGTGTGGATTTAGGATGTGTTGGGGAGTCACAACCCATTTTGAGAGTATAAATATGACTGATGTAGAGGGTCCAGTCATACACAGTTCAAGCTTCGCTGAAGGGTTAAGAGTCCAGCAGTCCGATCGAGCTTGAACACAGAGAAATAGGCCTCCATCATGAGTCTGGGTGATGTAGAGAGCCACAAAAGTAATTACAGTGGGTTCAGAAAATAAGTTCTCCGTCCAGAAAGATGTAGAGATTGCGTTTTTTGAATGGTGAACCCCAACACACCCTAAACTTACCATTAGTTTAGCACATAACCCTAGAAGGAACAGCCCTTGACTCCCTAGCCCTAGTTTGGGATTTTTAAGCGGCAATTTGTTGGTTCTTGGGGCTGTTGCGGGCCCTCTACAGAGTCGTGCAGACCTCGGGGAAATTTCGAGAGACATAGAGAGGCGGCCAGTTGATGTAGATGGCCAGCGCCTAACCAGCATTGGACTTTGCTCTGACGCTTGGAGTTTTTTGCCCCTAACCATGGCCCGTGCCTCCAGCTCTGGACCTCTCTTATGCTGATGTGAGAAATATTCCTGGGGTCTGTATCTTCACTGTGGGGGCACCCCTAAGCTGCCAAGTCAGTAAATTGATGCAAAAATTCAAAACAAAAAGTTACGTGTGCTAAACTAATTTATGACGCACAAAACAGTGCCGAGTGTGGATTTAGGATGTGTTGGGGAGTCACAACCCATTTTTGAGATAGTATAAATATGACTGATGTAGAGAATTCCAGTCATACACAGTTCAAGCTCGCCTGAAGAAGGGTTAAGAGTCCCGAAACGTCGCGATCAGGCTTGAACACAGAGAAATAGGCCTCCATCATGAGTCTGGGTGATGTAGAGAGCCACAAAAGTAATTACAGTGGGTTCAGAAAATAAGTTCTCCGTCCAGAAAGATGTAGAGATTGCGTTTTTGAATGGTGAACCCCAACACACCCTAAACTTACCATTAGTTTAGCACATAACCCTAGAAGGAACAGCCCTTGACTCCCTAGCCCTAGTTTGGGATTTTTTAGCGGCATTTTGTTGGTTCTTGGGGCTGTTGCGGGCCCTCTACAGAGTCGTGCAGACCTCGGGGAAATTTCGAGAGACATAGAGAGGCGGCCAGTTGATGTAGATGGCCAGCGCCTAACCAGCATTGGACTTTGCTCTGACGCTTGGAGTTTTTTGCCCCTAACCATAGCCCGTGCCTCGAGCTCTGGACCTCTCTTATGCTGATCGAAATATTCCCTGGGGGTCTGTCTTCACTGTGGAGGGCACCCTAAGCTGCTAGAAGTCAGTAAATTGATGCAAAAAATTCAAAACAAAAAAGTTACGTGTGCTAAAATAATTTATGACGCACAAAACAGTGCCGAGTGTGGATTTAGGATGTGTTGGGGAGTCACAACCCATTTTTGAGAGAGTATAAATATGACTGATGTAGAGAATTCCAGTCATACACAGTTCAAGCTCGCCTGAAGAAGGGTTAAGAGTCCCGAAACGTCGCGATCAGGCTTGCACACAGAGAAATAGGCCTCCATCATGAGTCTGGGTGATGTAGAGAGCCACAAAAGTAATTACAGTGGGTTCAGAAAATAAGTTCTCCGTCCAGTAAGATGTAGAGATTGCGTTTTTTGAATGGTGAACCCCAACACACCCTAAACTTACCATTAGTTTAGCACATAACCCTAGAAGGAACAGCCCTTGACTCCCTAGCCCTAGTTTGGGATTTTTAGCGGCAATTTGTTGGTTCTTGGGGCTGTTGCGGGCCCTCTACAGAGTCGTGCAGACCTCGGGGAAATTTCGAGAGACATAGAGAGGCGGCCAGTTGATGTAGATAGCCAGCGCCTAACCAGCATTGGACTTTGCTCTGACGCTTGGAGTTTTTTGCCCCTAACCATAGCCGGTGCCTCCAGCTCTGGACCTCTCTTATGCTGATCGAAATATTCCCTGGGGGTCTGTCTTCACTGTGGAGGGCACCCTAAGCTGCTAGAAGTCAGTAAATTGATGCAAAAAATTCAAAACAAAAAAGTTACGTGTGCTAAACTAATTTATGCCGCACAAAACAGTGCCGAGTGTGGATTTAGGATGTGTTGGGGAGTCACAACCCATTTTTGAGAGAGTATAAATATGACTGATGTAGAGAATTCCAGTCATACACAGTTCAAGCTCGCCTGAAGAAGGGTTAAGAGTCCCGAAACGTCGCGAGCAGGCTTGAACACAGAGAAATAGGCCTCCATCATGAGTCTGGGTGATGTAGAGAGCCACAAAAGTAATTACAGTGGGGTCAGAAAATAAGTTCTCCGTCCAGAAAGATGTAGAGATTGCGTTTTTTGAATGGTGAACCCCAACACACCCTAAACTTACCATTAGTTTAGCACATAACCCTAGAAGGAACAGCCCTTGACTCCCTAGCCCTAGTTTGGGATTTTTTAGCGGCAATTTGTTGGTTCTTGGGGCTGTTGCGGGCCCTCTACAGAGTCGTGCAGACCTCGGGGAAATTTCGAGAGACATAGAGAGGCGGCCAGTTGATGTAGATGGCCAGCGCCTAACCAGCATTGGACTTTGCTCTGACGCTTGGAGTTTTTTGCCCCTAACCATAGCCCGTGCCTCCAGCTCTGGACCTCTCTTATGCTGATCTAAATATTCCCTGGGGGTCTGTCTTCACTGTGGAGGGCACCCTAAGCTGCTAGAAGTCAGTAAATTGATGCAAAAAATTCAAAACAAAAAAGTTACGTGTGCTAAACTAATTTATGACGCACAAAACAGTGCCGAGTGTGGATTTAGGATGTGTTGGGGAGTCACAACCCATTTTTGAGAGAGTATAAATATGACTGATGTAGAGAATTCCAGTCATACACAGTTCAAGCTCGCCTGAAGAAGGGTTAAGAGTCCCGAAACGTCGCGATCAGGCTTGAACACAGAGAAATAGGCCTCCATCATGAGTCTGGGTGATGTAGAGAGCCACAAAAGTAATTACAGTGGGTTCAGAAAATAAGTTCTCCGTCCAGAAAGATGTAGAGATTGCGTTTTTTGAATGGTGAACCCCAACACACCCTAAACTTAACATCAGTTTAGCACACAGCCCTACAAGGAACAGCCCTTGACCCCCTAGCCCTAGTTTGGGATTTTTTGAGCAGCAATTTATTGGTTCTTGGGGCTGTCGCGAGCCCTCTGCAGAGTCGTGCAGACCTCGGGGAAATTTCAAGAAACATAGAGAGGCGGCCAGTTGATGTAGATGGCCAGCGCCTAACCAGCATTGGACTTTGCTCTGACGCTTGGAGTTTTTTGCCCCTAACCATAGCCCGTGCCTCCAGCTCTGGACCTCTCTTATGCTGATCGAAATATTCCCTGGGGGTCTGTCTTCACTGTGGAGGGCACCCTAAGCTGCTAGAAGTCAGTAAATTGATGCAAAAAATTCAAAACAAAAAAGTTACGTGTGCTAAACTAATTTATGACGCACAAAACAGTGCCGAGTGTGGATTTAGGATGTGTTGGGGAGTCACAACCCATTTTTGAGAGAGTATAAATATGACTGATGTAGAGAATTCCAGTCATACACAGTTCAAGCTCGCCTGAAGAAGGGTTAAGAGTCCCGAAACGTCGCGATCAGGCTTGAACACAGAGAAATAGGCCTCCATCATGAGTCTGGGTGATGTAGAGAGCCACAAAAGTAATTACAGTGGGTTCAGAAAATAAGTTCTCCGTCCAGAAAGATGTAGAGATTGCGTTTTTTGAATGGTGAACCCCAACACACCCTAAACTTACCATTAGTTTAGCACATAACCCTAGAAGGAACAGCCCTTGACTCCCTAGCCCTAGTTTGGGATTTTTTAGCGGCAATTTGTTGGTTCTTGGGGCTGTTGCGGGCCCTCTACAGAGTCGTGCAGACCTCGGGGAAATTTCGAGAGACATAGAGAGGCGGCCAGTTGATGTAGATGGCCAGCGCCTAACCAGCATTGGACTTTGCTCTGACGCTTGGAGTTTTTTGCCCCTAACCCTAAAGTAAAAAACTCCATCGGTTGAGAATACGATGTTGAAGACCAAAGAAATTTATTAGAAGGTTCAGAGAGTTACTTCCTCCACCCAGAAAGGTTAGGAGGCTGAGAGTGTCACTTTTGTTATTTTTCTTTGGGGTTTTGAACGACCTACCACACCACACACCTAAACTTACCCGTCACTGTAGTGTGTAACCCTAAGAAACAGAGCCCTAAACACACTAGCCCTAATTTGGGATTTTTTTGTAACAAAGCAAGAATGGTTTTATTTGGTATTAGACCCCTTCTGTGCTTTGTGGGCCTGGGAGGCCATTTTGAGAACCATGGGGCATGTCTGAACAAGCCCCAAAGCGGGCAGTTGAAGTGTGGGCCCGTGCATAACCTGGCTTCGGACTTTGTCTGAGCCATGGAATCCTTTGAGCCCCCTAACCCTTCTGTGCTTTGTGGGCCTGGGAGGCCATTTTGAGATCCATGGGGCATGTCTGAACAAGCCCCAAAGCGGGCAGTTGAAGTGTAGGCCCGTGCATAACCTGGTTTCGGACTTTGTCCGAGCCATGGAATCCTTTGAGCCCCTAACCCTAACCCTCTGGACTTAATCTCACCCCTAACATACGCCAGCGCCACGTCTCTGCACTTCGGTTCCTGTTGGAGGAGGCTCCTGATGCCCGCATGCCCTGGGGGGGCCTTGCGGACTGAATCAAGAGTATTCAGTGATCAGGTGATAACAGGTGGTGAAGTGGGGCAAAACATCAAAAACACAAAATAGTTTGGCACGTTATAAGTGAAGAATGACGCACAAAAAAGTGCTGATAATTAGTTTAGCGATTGTGTGATGTTGGGGACACGCCCCTCAGAAACAGTATGAATGAGACAGAGTGAGTGGAATCTTTTATTTGGTGTTTGAGCTTCGCCTGAAGAAGGGACCATAGATTCGAAGCGTGTCCTTGATTAGGCTCAGACAGACCACTTTTAGGCCTCCATGCGGTGTGTTGGGCGATGTTGAGAGGCAAGGAAAAGAAAAATTGTAGAAGGTTCCAAAAAGTAGTCTCCTCCATCCAGAACGATGTAGAGGTGTTTAAAGTCTTCTCTGTATTTTTTCTTTGGGGTCTTAACTAATTTTCTCCATCCCAAAAGATGTTGAGCTTTAAAATCTGAACGATGCCCAACACCACACACCTAAACTTACCAGCCACTATAGCGTGTAGCCCTACTGGCAATAACCCTAAACATTCTATCCCTATTTTGGGATTTTTTGCCCCAATTCGGGGGTGTTTTTGCCTGATTTTAGGCCCCTCTGGGGCGGTGTGGGCTTGAGGGGGCCAAATCGAAGCAGGAACCGAAGCGGGCAGTTGAAGTGTGGGCCAGTGCCCAACCGAGGTTGGACGTATTCCAACCTCTGGACTTAATCTCACCCCTAACGTACGCCAGCGCCACGTCTCTGCACTTCGGTTCCTGTTGGAGGAGGCTCCTGATGCCCGCATGCCCTGGGGGGGCCTTGCGGACTGAATCAAGAGTATTCAGTGATCAGGTGATAACAGGTGGTGAATTGGGGCAAAACATCAACAACACAAAATAGTTTGGCACGTTATAAGTGAAGAATGACGCACAAAAAAGTGCTGATAATTAGTTTTAACAGTGTGTGATGTTGGGGACACGCCCCTCAGAAACAGTATGAATGAGACAGAGTGAGTGGAATCTTTTATTTGGTGTTTGAGCTCGCCTGAAGAAGGACCATAGATTCCGAAACGTAGCGATTAGGCTCAGACAGACCACTTTTAGGCCTCCATCGGTGTGTTGGACGATGTTGAAGGCAAGGAAAAATTGTAGAAGGTTCCAAAAAGTAGTCTCCTCCATCCAGAACGATGTAGAGGTGTTTAAAGTCTTCTCTGTATTTTTTCTTTGGGGTCTTAACTAATTTTCTCCATCCAAAAGATGTTGAGCTTTAAAATCTGAACGATGCCCAACACCACACACCTAAACTTACCAGCCACTATAGCGTGTAGCCCTACTGGCAATAACCCTAAACATTCTAGCCCTATTTTGGGATTTTTGCCCCAATTCGGGGGTGTTTTTGCCTGATTTTAGGCCCCTCTGGGGCGGTGTGGGCTTGAGGGGGCCAAATCGAAGCAGGAACCGAAGCGGGCAGTTGAAGTGTTGGCCAGTGCCCAACCGAGGTTGGACGTAGTCCAACCTCTGGACTTAATCTCACCCCTAACGTACGCCAGCGCCACGTCTCTGCACTTCGGTTCCTGTTAGAGGAGGCTTCTGATGCCCGCATGCCCTGGGGGGGCCTTGCGGACTGAATCAAGAGTATTCAGTGATCAGGTGATAACAGGTGGTGAATTGGGGCGAAACATCAAAAACACAAAATAGTTTGGCACGTTATAAGTGAAGAATGACGCACAAAAAAGTGCTGATAATTAGTTTTAACGGTGTGTGATGTTGGGACACGCCCTCAGAAACAGAGTATGAATGAGACAGAGTGAGTGGAATCTTTTATTTGGTGTTTGAGCTCGCCTGAGAGAAGGGACCATAGATTCCGAAGCATTAGCGATTAATCAGACAGATTACTTTTAGGCCTCCATCCCGGTGTGTTGGGCGATGTTGAGGCAAGGAAAATTGTAGAAGGTTCAAAAAGTAGTCTCTCCATCCAGAGCGATGTAGGGTGTTTAAAGTCTTCTCTGTATTTTTTTCTTTGGGATTAACTAATTTTCTCCATCCAAAGATGTTGGAGCTTTGGAAATCTGAGCGATGCCCAACACCACACACCTAAACTTACCAGCCACTATAGCGTGTAGCCCTACTGGCAATAACCCTAAACATTCTAGCCCTATTTTGGGATTTTTGCCCCAATTCGGGGGTGTTTTTGCCTGATTTTAGGCCCCTCTGGGGCGGTGTGGGCTTGAGGGGGCCAAATCGAAGCAGGAACCGAAGCGGGCAGTTGAAGTGTGGGCCAGTGCCCAACCGAGGGTGGACGTAGGCCAACCTCTGGACTTAATCTCACCCCTAACGTACGCCAGCGCCACGTCTCTGCACTTCGGTTCCTGTTGGAGGAGGCTCCTGATGCCCGCATGCCCTGGGGGGGCCTTGCGGACTGAATCAAGAGTATTCAGTGATCAGGTGATAACAGGTGGTGAATTGGGGCAAAACATCAAAACCACAAAATAGTTTGGCACGTTATAAGTGAAGAATGACGCACAAAAAAGTGCTGATAATTAGTTTTAACGGTGTGTGATGTTGGGGACACGCCCCTCAGAACCAGTATGAATGAGACAGAGTGAGTGGAATCTTTTATTTGGTGTTTGAGCTCGCCTGAAGAAGGACCATAGATTCCGAAACGTCGCGATTAGGCTCAGACAGCCCACTTTTAGGCCTCCATCGGTGTGTTGGACGATGTTGAAGGCAAGGAAAAATTGTAGAAGGTTCCAAAAAGTAGTCTCCTCCATCCAGAACGATGTAGAGGTGTTTAAAGTCTTCTCTGTATTTTTTCTTTGGGGTCTTAACTAATTTTCTCCATCCAAAAGATGTTGAGCTTTAAAATCTGAACGATGCCCAACACCACACACCTAAACTTACCAGCCACTATAGCGTGTAGCCCTACTGGCAATAACCCTAAACATTCTAGCCCTATTTTGGGATTTTTTGCCCCAATTCGGGGGTGGTTTTGCCTGATTTTAGGCCCCTCTGGGGCGGTGTGGGCTTGAGGGGGCCAAATCGAAGCAGGAACCGAAGCGGGCAGTTGAAGTGGGGGCCAGTGCCCAACCGAGGTTGGACGTAGTCCAACCTCTGGACTTAATCTCACCCCTAACGTACGCCAGCGCCACGTCTCTGCACTTCGGTTCCTGTTGGATGAGGCTCCTGATGCCCGCATGCCCTGGGGGGGCCTTGCGGACTGAATCAAGAGTATTCAGTGATCAGGTGATAACAGGTGGTGAATTGGGGCAAAACATCAAAAACACAAAATAGTTTGGCACGTTAGAAGTGAAGAATGACGCACAAAAAAGTGCTGATAATTAGTTTTAACGGTGTGTGATGTTGGGGACACGCCCCTCAGAAACAGTATGAATGAGACAGAGTGAGGGGAATCTTTTATTTGGTGTTTGAGCTCGCCTGAAGAAGGACCATAGATTCCGAAACGTCGCGATTAGGCTCAGACAGACCACTTTTAGGCCTCCATCGGTGTGTTGGACGATGTTGAAGGCAAAGGAAAAATTGTAGAAGGTTCCAAAAAGTAGTCTCCTCCATCCAGAACGATGTAGAGGTGTTTAAAGTCTTCTCTGTATTTTTTCTTTGGGGTCTTAACTAATTTTCTCCATCCCAAAAGATGTTGAGCTTTAAAATCTGAACGATGCCCAACACCACACACCTAAACTTACCAGCCACTATAGCGTGTAGCCCTACTGCTTGAAATAACCCTAAGCTTATTCTAGCCCTATTTTGCGGTTTTGCCTTTAATTGAGTGTTTGCCTGATTTAGGCCCCTCTGGGGAGTGGTGTGGGCAAGGGGCCAGTCGAAGCAGGAACAGCCGGGCAGTTGAAGTGTGGGCCAGTGCCCAACCGAGGTTGGGCGTAGTCCAACCTCTGGACTCACCCCAAATGCAGCCAGCGCCACGTCTCTGCACTTCGGTGCCTGTTGGAGGAGGCTCCTGATGCCCGCATGCCCTGGGGGGGCCTTGCGGACTGAATCAAGAGTATTCAGTGATCAGGTGATAACAGGTGGTGAATTGGGGCAAAACATCAAAAACACAAAATAGTTTGGCACGTTATAAGTGAAGAATGACTCACAAAAAAGTGCTGATAATTAGTTTTAACGGTGTGTGATGTTGGGGACACGCCCCTCAGAAACAGTATGAATGAGACAGAGTGAGTGGAATCTTTTATTTGGTGTTTGAGCTCGCCTGAAGAAGGACCATAGATTCCGAAACGTCGCGATTAGGCTCAGACAGACCACTTTTAGGCCGCCATCGGTGTGTTGGACGATGTTGAAGGCAAGGAAAAATTGTAGAAGGTTCCAAAAAGTAGTCTCCTCCATCAGAACGATGTAGGGTGTTTAAAGTCTTCTCTGTATTTTTTTTTTTTTTCTTTGGGGTCTTAACTAATTTTCTCCATCCAAAGATGTTGAGCTTTAAAATCTGAGCATTAGCAACACCACACACCTAAACTTACCAACCACTATAAGCGTTAGCCCTACTGGCAATAACCCTAAACATTCTAGCCCTATTTTGGGATTTTTTGCTTTAATTAGGGGTGTTTTGCCTGATTTTAGGCCCTCTGGGGAGTGTGTGGAAAGCAGGGGGCCAAGTGAGCAGGAACCCGAGCCCGGGCAGTTGAAGTGTGGGCCGAGGTGCCCAGCGAGGGAGTTGGACGTGATCCAACCTCTGGATAATCTCACCCTATGCGTGCATGGCCTGCGTCTCTGCACTCCCCGGTTCCTGTTAGGGGAGGCTCCTGATGCCCGCATGCCCTGGGGGAGCCTTGCCCGGACTTGAATCAAAGAGTATTCAGTGATCAGGTGATAACAGGTGGTGAATTGGGGCAAAACATCAAAAACACAAAATGGTTGGCGTTAGCAGTGAAGAATGGCCTTGCAAGTGCTGATAGTGGATTTTAACAGTGTGTGATGTTGGGGACACGCCCACCAGTAGTATAGAATGAGACAGAGTGGCAGGTGGAATCTTTTTATTTAGTGTTTAATTTCATACAGAAGAAGGGACCATAGATTCGAAAGCGTCGGCGATTGGAAACAGACAGACCACTTTAGGCCTCCAGCCGGTGTGTTGGACGATGTTGAAGGCAGAAAATTGTAGAAAGGTTCCAAAAAGTAGTCTCCTCCATCCAGAACGATGTAGGGTGTTTAAAGTCTTCTCTGTATTTTTCTTTGGGGTCTTAACTTCAATTTTCTCCATCCAAAAGAGATGTTGAAGCTTTAAAATCTGAACGTGCCCAACACCACACACCTAAACTTACCAGCCACTATAGCGTGTAGCCCTACTGGCAATAACCCTAAACATTCTAGCCCTATTTTGGGATTTTTGCCCCAATTCGGGGGTGTTTTTGCCTGATTTTAGGCCCCTCTGGGGCGGTGTGGGCTTGAGGGGGCCAAATCGAAGCAGGAACCGAAGCGGGCAGTTGAAGTGTGGGCCAGTGCCCAACCGAGGTTGGACTTAGTCCAACCTCTGGACTTAATCTCACCCCTAACGTACGCCAGCGCCACGTCTCTGCACTTCGGTTCCTGTTAGAGGAGGCTCCTGATGCCCGCATGCCCTGGGGGGGCCTTGCGGACTGAATCAAGACTATTCAGTGATCAGGTGATAACAGGTGGTGAATTGGGGCAAAACATCAAAAACACAAAATAGTTTGGCACGTTATAAGTGAAGAATGACGCACAAAAAGTGCTGATAATTAGTTTTAACAGTGTGTGATGTTGGGGACACGCCCCTCAGAAACAGTATGAATGAGACAGAGTGAGTGGAATCTTTTATTTGGTGTATGAGCTCGCCTGAAGAAGGACCATAGATTCCGAAACGTCGCGATTAGGCTCAGACAGACCACTTTTAGGCCTCCATCGGTGTGTTGGACGATGTTGAAGACAAGGAAAAATTGTAGAAGGTTCCAAAAAGTAGTCTCCTCCATCCAGAACGATGTAGAGGTGTTTAAAGTCTTCTCTGTATTTTTTCTTTGGGGTCTTAACTAATTTTCTCCATCAAAAAAGATGTTGAGCTTTAAAATCTGAACGATGCCCAACACCACACACCTAAACTTACCAGCCACTATAGCGTGTAGCCCTACTGGCAATAACCCTAAAGATTCTAGCCCTATTTTGGGATTTTTTGCCCCAATTCGGGGGTGTTTTTGCCTGATTTTAGGCCCCTCTGGGGCGGTGTGGGCTTGAGGGGGCCAAATCGAAGCAGGAACCGAAGCGGGCAGTTGAAGTGTGGGCCAGTGCCCAACCGAGGTTGGACGTAGTCCAACCTCTGGACTTAATCTCACCCCAAACGTACGCCAGCGCCACGTCTCTGCACTTCGGTTCCTGTTAGAGGAGGCTCCTGATGCCCGCATGCCCTGGGGGGGCCTTGCGGACTGAATCAAGAGTATTCAGTGATCAGGTGATAACAGGTGGTGAATTGGGGCAGAACATCAAAAACACAAAATAGTTTGGCACGTTATAAGTGAAGAATGACGCACAAAAAAGTGCTGATAATTAGTTTTAACGGTGTGTGATGTTGGGGACACGCCACTCAGAAACAGTATGAATGAGACAGAGTGAGTGGAATCTTTTATTTGGTGTTTGAGCTCGCCTGAAGAAGGCCCATAGATTCCGAAACGTCGCGATTAGGCTCAGACAGACCACTTTTAGGCCTCCATCGGTGTGTTGGACGATGTTGAAGGCAAGGAAAAATTGTAGAAGGTTCCAAAAAGTAGTCTCCTCCATCCAGAACGATGTAGAGGTGTTTAAAGTCTTCTCTGTATTTTTTCTTTGGGGTCTTAACCAATTTTCTCCATCCAAAAAGATGTTGAGCTTTAAAATCTGAACGATGCCCAACACCACACACCTAAACTTACCAGCCACTATAGCGTGTAGCCCTACTGGCAATAACCCTAAACATTCTAGCCCTATTTTGGGATTTTTGCCCCAATTCGGGGGTGTTTTTGCCTGATTTTAGGCCCCTCTGGGGCGGTGTGGGCTTGAGGGGGCCAAATCGAAGCAGGAACCGAAGCGGGCAGTTGAAGTGTGGGCCAGTGCCCAACGGAGGTTGGACGTAGTCCAACCTCTGGACTTAATCTCACCCCTAACGTACGCCAGCGCCACGTCTCTGCACTTCGGTTCCTGTTGGAGGAGGCTCCTGATGCCCGCATGCCCTGGGGGGGCCTTGCGGACTGAATCAAGAGTATTCAGTGATCAGGTGATAACAGGTGGTGAATTGGGGCAAAACATCAAAAACACAAAATAGTTTGGCACGTTATAAGTGAAGAATGGCGCACAAAAAAGTGCTGATAATTGGTTTAACGGTGTGTGATGTTGGGGACACGCCCCTCAGAAACAATTATGAATGAGACAGAGTGAGTGGAATCTTTTATTTGGTGTTTGAGCTCGCCTGAAGAAGGACCATAGATTCCGAAACGTCGCGATTAGGCTCAGACAGACCACTTTTAGGCCTCCATCGGTGTGTTGGACGATGTTGAAGGCAAGGAAAAATTGTAGAAGGTTCCAAAAAGTAGTCTCCTCCATCCAGAACGATGTAGATGTGTTTAAAGTCTTCTCTGTATTTTTTCTTTGGGGTCTTAACTAATTTTCTCCATCCAAAAAGATGTTGAGCTTTAAAATCTGAACGATGCCCAACACCACACCTAAACTTACCAGCCACTATAGCGTGTAGCCCTACTGGCAATAACCCTAAACATTCTAGCCCTATTTTGGGATTTTTTGCCCCAATTCGGGGGTGTTTTGCCTGATTTTAGGCCCCTCTGGGGCGGTGTGGGCTTGAGGGGGCCAAATCGAAGCAGGAACCGAAGCGGGCAGTTGAAGTGTGGGCCAGTGCCCAACCGAGGTTGGACGTAGTCCAACCTCTGGACTTAATCTCACCCCTAACGTAAGCCAGCGCCACGTCTCTGCACTTCGGTTCCTGTTGGAGGAGGCTCCTGATGCCCGCATGCCCTGGGGGGGCCTTGCGGACTGAATCAAGAGTATTCAGTGATCAGGTGATAACAGGTGGTGAATTGGGGCCAAACATCAAAAACACAAAATAGTTTGGCACGTTATAAGTGAAGAATGACGCACAAAAAAGTGCTGATAATTAGTTTTAACAGTGTGTGATGTTGGGGACACGCCCCTCAGAAACAGTATGAATGAGACAGAGTGAGTGGAATCTTTTATTTGGTGTTTGAGCTCGCCTGAAGAAGGACCATATATTCCGAAACGTCGCGATTAGGCTCAGACAGACCACTTTTAGGCCTCCATCGGTGTGTTGGACGATGTTGAAGGCAAGGAAAAATTGTAGAAGGTTCCAAAAAGTAGGCTCCTCCATCCAGAACGATGTAGAGGTGTTTAAAGTCTTCTCTGTATTTTTTTTCTTTGGGGTCTTAACTAATTTTCTCCATCCAAAGATGTTGAGCTTTAAAATCTGAGCGATGCCCAACACCACACACCTAAACTTACCAGCCACTATAGCGTGTAGCCTACTGGCAATAACCCTATGGCATTTAGCCCTATTTTGGGATTTTGCCCCAATTGAGGTGTTTTGCCTGATTTTGGAGGCCTCTGGGTGATTGGGCTTGAGGGGCCAAATCCCGAGCAGGAACCCGAGGCGGGCGGTTGAAGTGTGGGCCGGGCAACCGAGGAGTTGGGCGTGGTCAACCTCTGGATATCTCACTAACGTGGCATGGCATACGTCTCTACGCCGGTTCCTGTTAGAGAATCTGATGCCCGCATGCCCACAAGAGTGCCGGTTATTCAGTGATCAGGTGATAACAGGTGGTGAATTGGGGCAAAACATCAAAAACACAAAATAGTTTGGCACGTTATAAGTGAAGAATGACGCACAAAAAAGTGCTGATAATTAGTTTTAACAGTGTGTGATGTTGGGGACCCGCCCCTCAGAAACAGTATGAATGAGACAGAGTGAGTGGAATCTTTTATTTGGTGTTTGAGCTCGCCTGAAGAAGGACCATAGATTCCGAAACGTCGCGATTAGGCTCAGACAGACCACTTTTAGGCCTCCATCGGTGTGTTGGGCGATGTTGAAGGCAAGGAAAAATTGTAGAAGGTTCCAAAAAGTAGTCTCCTCCATCCAGAACGATGTAGAGGTGTTTAAAGTCTTCTCTGTATTTTTTCTTTGGGGTCTTAACTAATTTTCTCCATCCCAAAAGATGTTGAGCTTTAAAATCTGAACGATGCCCAACACCACACACCTAAACTTACCAGCCACTATAGCGTGTAGCCCTACTGGCAATAACCCTAAAGATTCTAGCCCTATTTTGGGATTTTTTGCCCCAATTCGGGGGTGTTTTTGCCTGATTTTAGGCCCCTCTGGGGCGGTGTGGGCTTGAGGGGGCCAAATCGAAGCAGGAACCGAAGCGGGCAGTTGAAGTGTGGGCCAGTGCCCAACCGAGGTTGGACGTAGGCCAACCTCTGGACTTAATCTCACCCCTAACGTACGCCAGCGCCACGTCTCTGCACTTCGGTTCCTGTTAGAGGAGGCTCCTGATGCCCTCATGCCCTGGGGGGGCCTTGCGGACTGAATCAAGAGTATTCAGTGATCAGGTGATAACAGGTGGTGAATTGGGGCAAAACATCAAAAACACAAAATAGTTTGGCACGTTATAAGTGAAGACTGACGCACAAAAAAGTGCTGATAATTAGTTTTAACAGTGTGTGATGTTGGGGACACGCCCCTCAGAAACAGTATGAATGAGACAGAGTGAGTGGAATCTTTTATTTGGTGTTTGAGCTCGCCTGAAGAAGGACCATAGATTCCGAAACGTCGCGATTAGGCTCAGACAGTCCACTTTTAGGCCTCCATCGGTGTGTTGGACGATGTTGAAGGCAAGGAAAAATTGTAGAAGGTTCCAAAAAGTAGTCTCCTCCATCCAGAACGATGTAGAGGTGTTTAAAGTCTTCTCTGTATTTTTTCTTTGGGGTCTTAACTAATTTTCTCCATCCAAAAAGATCTTGAGCTTTAAAATCTGAACGATGCCCAACACCACACACCTAAACTTACCAGCCACTATAGCGTGTAGCCCTACTGGCAATAACCCTAAACATTCTAGCCCTATTTTTGGATTTTTTGCCCCAATTCGGGGGTGTTTTTGCCTGATTTTAGGCCCCTCTGGGGCGGTGTGGGCTTGAGGGGGCCAAATCGAAGCAGGAACCGAAGCGGGCAGTTGAAGTGGGGGCCAGTGCCCAACCGAGGTTGGACGTAGTCCAACCTCTGGACTTAATCTCACCCCTAACGTACGCCAGCGCCACGTCTCTGCACTTCGGTTCCTGTTGGAGGAGGCTCCTGATGCCCTCATGCCCTGGGGGGGCCTTGCGGACTGAATCAAGAGTATTCAGTGATCAGGTGATAACAGGTGGTGAATTGGGGCAAAACATCAAAAACACAAAATAGTGTGGCACGTTATAAGTGAAGAATGACGCACAAAAAAGTGCTGATAATTAGTTTTAACAGTGTGTGATGTTGGGGACACGCCCCTCAGAAACAGTATGAATGAGACAGAGTGAGTGGAATCTTTTATTTGGTGTTTGAGCTCGCCTGAAGAAGGACCATAGATTCCGAAACGTCGCTATTAGGCTCAGACAGACCACTTTTAGGCCTCCATCGGTGTGTTGGACGATGTTGAAGGCAAGGAAAAATTGTAGAAGGTTCCAAAAAGTAGTCTCCTCCATCCAGAACGATGTAGAGGTGTTTAAAGTCTTCTCTGTATTTTTTCTTTGGGGTCTTAACTAATTTTCTCCATCCAAAAGATGTTGAGCTTTAAAATCTGAACGATGCCCAACACCACACACCTAAACTTACCAGCCACTATAGCGTGTAGCCCTACTGGCAATAACCCTAAACATTCTAGCCCTATTTTGGGTTTTTTTGCCCCAATTCGGGGGTGTTTTTGCCTGATTTTAGGCCCCTCTGGGGCGGTGTGGGCTTGAGGGGGCCAAATCGAAGCAGGAACCGAAGCGGGCAGTTGAAGTGTGGGCCAGTGCCCAACCGAGGGTGGACGTAGTCCAACCTCTGGACTTAATCTCACCCCTAACGTACGCCAGCGCCACGTCTCTGCACTTCGGTTCCTGTTAGAGGAGGCTCCTGATGCCCGCATGCCCTGGGGGGGCCTTGCGGACTGAATCAAGATTATTCAGTGATCAGGTGATAACAGGTGGTGAATTGGGGCAAAACATCAAAAACACAAAATAGTTTGGCACGTTATAAGTGAAGAATGACGCACAAAAAAGTGCTGATAATTAGTTTTAACGGTGTGTGATGTTTGGGACACGCCCCTCAGAAACAGTATGAATGAGACAGAGTGAGTGGAATCTTTTATTTGGTGTTTGAGCTCGCCTGAAGAAGGACCATAGATTCCGAAACGTTGCGATTAGGCTCAGACAGACCACTTTTAGGCCTCCATCGGTGTGTTGGACGATGTTGAAGGCAAGGAAAAATTGTAGAAGGTTCCAAAAAGTAGTCTCCTCCATCCAGAACGATGTAGAGGTGTTTAAAGTCTTCTCTGTATTTTTTCTTTGGGGTCTTAACTAATTTTCTCCATCCAAAAGATGTTGAGCTTTAAAATCTGAACGATGCCCAACACCACACACCTAAACTTACCAGCCACTATAGCGTGTAGCCCTACTGGCAATAACCCTAAACATTCTAGCCCTATTTTGGGATTTTTGCCCCAATTCGGGGGTGTTTTTGCCTGATTTTAGGCCCCTCTGGGGCGGTGTGGGCTTGAGGGGGCCAAATCGAAGCAGGAACCGAAGCGGGCAGTTGAAGTGTTGGCCAGTGCCCAACCGAGGTTGGACGTAGTCCAACCTCTGGACTTAATCTCACCCCTAACGTACGCCAGCGCCACGTCTCTGCACTTCGGTTCCTGTTGGAGGAGGCTCCTGATGCCCGCATGCCCTGGGGGGGCCTTGCGGACTGAATCAAGAGTATTCAGTGATCAGGTGATAACAGGTGGTGAATTGGGGCAAAACATCAAAAACACAAAATAGTTTGGCACGTTATAAGTGAAGAATGACGCACAAAAAGTGCTGATAATTAGTTTTAACAGTGTGTGATGTTGGGGACACGCCCCTCAGAAACAGTATGAATGAGACAGAGTGAGTGGAATCTTTTATTTGGTGTTTGAGCTCGCCTGAAGAAGGACCATAGATTCCGAAACGTCGCGATTAGGCTCAGACAGACCACTTTTAGGCCTCCATCGGTGTGTTGGACGATGTTGAAGGCAAAGGAAAAATTGTAGAAGGTTCCAAAAAGTAGTCTCCTCCATCCAGCACGATGTAGAGGTGTTTAAAGTCTTCTCTGTATTTTTTCTTTGGGGTCTTAACTAATTTTCTCCATCCAAAAAGATGTTGAGCTTTAAAATCTGAACGATGCCCAACACCACACACCTAAACTTACCAGCCACTATAGCGTGTAGCCCTACTGGCAATAACCCTAAACATTCTAGCCCCATTTTGGGATTTTTTGCCCCAATTCGGGGGTGTTTTTGCCTGATTTTAGGCCCCTCTGGGGCGGTGTGGGCTTGAGGGGGCCAAATCGAAGCAGGAACCGAAGCGGGTAGTTGAAGTGTGGGCCAGTGCCCAACCGAGGTTGGACGTAGTCCAACCTCTGGACTTAATCTCACCCCTAACGTACGCCAGCGCCACGTCTCTGCACTTCGGTTCCTGTTGGAGGAGGCTCCTGATGCCCGCATGCCCTGGGGGGGCCTTGCGGACTGAATCAAGAGTATTCAGTGATAAGGTGATAACAGGTGGTGAATTGGGGCAAAACATCAAAACCACAAAATAGTTTGGCACGTTATAAGTGAAGAATGACTAATGCGCTGATAATTAGTTTTAACAGTGTGTGATGCTGGGGACACGCCTCAGAAACAGTATGAATGAGACAGAGTGAGTGGAATCTTTTATTTGGTGTTTGAGCTCGCCTGAAGAAGGACCATAGATTCAGAAACGTCGCGATTAGGCTCAGACAGACCACTTTTAGGCCTCCATCGGTGTGTTGGACGATGTTGAAGGCAAGGAAAAATTGTAGAAGGTTCCAAAAAGTAGTCTCCTCCATCCAGAACGATGTAGAGGTGTTTAAAGTCTTCTCTGTATTTTTTCTTTGGGGTCTTAACCAATTTTCTCCATCCAAAAAGATGTTGAGCTTTAAAATCTGAACGATGCCCAACACCACACACCTAAACTTACCAGCCACTATAGCGTGTAGCCCTACTGGCAATAACCCTAAACATTCTAGCCCTATTTTGGGATTTTTTGCCCCAATTCGGGGGTGTTTTTGCCTGATTTTAGGCCCCTCTGGGGCGGTGTGGGCTTGAGGGGGCCCAATCGAAGCAGGAACCGAAGCGGGCAGTTGAAGTGTGGGCCAGTGCCCAACCGCGGTTGATCGAACCAACCTCTCGGACTTAATCTCACCTCTAACGCACGCCAGCCACGCTCTCTGCACTTCGGGTTCCTGTTGAGGAGGTTTCCTGATGCCCGCATGCCCTGGGCTCATGGACTGAATCAAGAGTATTCAGTGATCAGGTGATAAATAGGTGGTGAATTGGGGCAAAACATCAAAAAACACAAAAATAGTTTGGCACGCTATAAGGAAGAATGACGCACGCGTCATTGGATAATTAGTTTTAACAGTGTGTGATGTCAGGGGACACGACAGAAACAACAGTATGAATGAGACATTGGTGAGCAGAGTGGAATCTTTATTTGGTGTTTGAGCTCGCCTGAAGAAGGACCATAGATTCCCAAACGCCCGACAGGGGCTCAGACAGACCACTTTTAGGCCTCCATCGGGTAAGTTGGACGATGCTGAAGGTAAAAGGGAAAAAAAATTGTAGAAGGTTCCAAAGTAGTAGTCTCCCTCCATCCAGAACGCATGTGGTGAGGTAAGTTTAAAGTCTCTGTATTTTTCTTTGGGTCTTAACTAATTTTCTCCATCCAAAAAGATGTTGAGCTTTAAAAATTCAACGATGCCCAACAATTTCACACACACCTAAACTTACCAGCCACTATAGCGTAGCCCTACTGGCAATAACCCTAAACATTCTAGCCCTATTTGGGATTTTGCCCAATTCGGGGGTAAGTTTTGCTCGATTTAGCCCCCTCTGGGCGGTGTGGGCTTGAGGGGCCAAATCGAAGCAGGAACCGGCTGGCAGTTGAAGTGCTGCGCTCAACCGAGGTTGGATCGAGTCCAACCTCTGGACTTAATCTCACCCCTAACGCACGCCAGCTACCGCCCCCGTAATCTCTCGTTCCTTGAGGAGGCTCCTGATGCCCGCATGCCCTGGGGGGGCCTTGCGGACTGAATCAAGAGTATTCAGTGATCAGGGGATAACAGGTGGTGAATTGGGGCAAAACATCAAAAACACAAAATAGTTTGGCACGTTATAAGTGAAGAATGACGCACAAAAAAGTGCTGATAATTAGTTTTAACAGTGTGTGATGTTGGGGACACGCCCATCAGAAACAGTATGAATGAGACAGAGTGAGTGGAATCTTTTATTTGGTGTTTGAGCTCGCCTGAAGAAGGACCATAGATTCCGAAACGTCGCGATTAGGCTCAGACAGACCACTTTTAGGCCTCCATCGGTGTGTTGGACGATGTTGAAGGCAAGGAAAAATTGTAGAAGGTTCCAAAAAGTAGTCTCCTCCATCCAGAACGATGTAGAGGTGTTTAAAGTCTTCTCTGTATTTTTTCTTTGGGGTCTTAACTAATTTTCTCCATCCAAAAGATGTTGAGCTTTAAAATCTGAACGATGCCCAACACCACACACCTAAACTTACCAGCCACTATAGCGTGTAGCCCTACTGGCAATAACCCTAAACATTCTAGCCCTATTTTGGGATTTTTTGCCCCAATTCGGGGGTGTTTTTGCCTGATTTTAGGCCCCTCTGGGGAGGTGTGGGCTTGAGGGGGCCAAATCGAAGCAGGAACCGAAGCGGGCAGTTGAAGTGTGGGCCAGTGCCCAACCGAGGTTGGACGTAGTCCAACCTCTGGACTTAATCTCACCCCTAACCCGAACCTTACACCTAGGGTCCACAGACCTAATGAGTTCAACCACCACAAACCTGACACCTAGAAGATGGTGTACACAAGGCAGTACCCCTACACGAATTACACCTAAGCTGTGTAGCCCTTAGATGGTGAACCATAAGTGTCTGAACCCTAGATGTCTGAACCCTAAGTGTTTGAACCCTAAAATTTTAAAATTTTAAAATTTACAATTCCACAAGCGTCTGAACCCTAAGTGTCTGAACCCTAAAACTTTAAAATTTAGAATTTCATAATCCCTTTTATTTATTTTTTAATCACTATTCGTTACTAAATTGGAAAAACATACAGGAAAAAGGAAAACAAATTGGGGTCAAAAGGTCACAGGTATGATGAACAATAATTCTTAAATCAACACAATTGAGAATTTGTTTGATATATAAAAACCATATAGCATCAATTGTGATTGGGGACATGCACACACACATTATATAAATCATTGGATTATTATTAGTAAATTAAGTGCATATCACAATGGTAGTATTACATTAACACATATATTATATACAAAACAAGGATAGTTATTAACATATAAGATTCATATATTAGATTTAATAAATAAATTACAATAAATAATAAAAATACACACCTATTTGATAAGAATTCTAAAGACACAGACACGTAGAGACAACATACAGAACAATTGGGAGAATTTAGACCAGTGGAGGGGCTGTTAGAGGGATTTCTTCCTCTTGTGGGACATGGAGCGGGCTTCGGAAATGTGTGCCAGAGCCTAACCGAGATCAGACCTGGTCTGACCTCTGGATTCTTAGATACCTACTCCAAACCTTCCTAGACGGGTGCTAGGTTGGGGGGAGCTGTTGTAATTTTTCTAACCCAACACACCCTAAACTTACCATTAGTTTAGCACATAACCCTAGAAGGAACAGCCCTTGACTCCCTAGCCCTAGTTTGGGATTTTTTTTAGCAACAATTTGTTGGTTCTTGGGGCTGTTGCGGGCCCTCTGCAGAGTCGTGCAGACCTTGGGGAAATTTCGAGAAACATAGAGAGGCGGCCAGTTGATGTAGATGGCCAGCGCCTAACCAGCATTGGACTTTGCTCTGATGCTTGGAGTTTTTTGCCCCTAACCATAGCCCGTGCCTCCAGCTCTGGACCTCTCTTATGGTGATCGAAATATTCCCTGGGGGTCTGTCTTCACTGTGGAGGGCACCCTAAGCTGCTAGAAGTCAGTAAATTGATGCAAAAAATTCAAAACAAAAAAGTTACGTGTGCTAAAATAATTTATGACGCACAAAACAGTGCCGAGTGTGGATTTAGCATGTGTTGGGGAGTCACAACCCATTTTTGAGAGAGTATAAATATGACTGATGTAGAGAATTCCAGTCATGCACAGTTCAAGCTCGCCTGAAGAAGGGTTAAGAGTCCCGAAACGTCGCGATTAGGCTTGAACACAGAGAAATAGGCCTCCATCATGAGTCTGGGTGATGTAGAGAGCCACAAAAGTAATTACAGTGGGTTCAGAAAATAAGTTCTCCGTCCAGAAAGATGTAGAGATTGCGTTTTTGAATGGTGAACCCCAACACACCCTAAACTTACCATTAGTTTAGCACATAACCCTAGAAGGAACAGCCCTTGACTCCCTAGCCCTAGTTTGGGATTTTTTTAGCAACAATTTGTTGGTTCTTGGGGCTGTTGCGGGCCCTCTGCAGAGTCGTGCAGACCTCTGGGAAATTTCGAGAAACATAGAGAGGCGGCCAGTTGATGTAGATGGCCAGCGCCTAACCAGCATTGGACTTTGCTCTGATGCTTGGAGTTTTTTGCCCCTAACCCTACGCTTTTCTAGCCCTAGTGACCAACGCTCAGATAGGCTAACAACAGAGAAGGAAACATAGTAAAGCCAACAGGAGCATAGTCCAACATGTCTCATTAAAACGTTAACATTGTATTAACTTTAATGAAACCAATTAATATATTTTAGAGGGAGTGCGATGCCAAATCAGGATTATCAAACTGGAAGTTTGATTCGCTGATCTGGACCAAGTCAAGTGCAAAACTTCGTATTCCTTTTACTAAAATAATACTAGGCCGAAATGTCTCATTAAAACGTTAACATTGTATTAATTTTAATGAAACCAATTAATATATTTTAGAGGGAGTGCGATGCCAAATCAGGATTATCAAGCTGGAAGCTTGATTTGCTGATCTGGACCAAGTCAAGTGTAAAACTTCATATTCCTTTTACTAAAATTAGACTAGGCCGAATTAGGCGACAATCTTAAGGAATAGTTTCTCTTTAAATAGACAACCTCCCATCCCGAATAGGAATCAAAGTTCATCCAATCAACAAAAATATGCGCCGGCCCGTGCCTTTCCTCGACCTCCCTATTCCAAACCACACAGTCTGGTGAGACTGTGATGGGGGGAGATCGTTGTATTTTCCAAAAACCACCCACCCACCTAACACCTACCCCACCCACACCAAAACACTACGTCCCACCCAAATATAACTGACCGCCACCCACCCAACACCTCTGCCATCCCATATCTCGTCGCCTGGTGGCGCTAGAGTGACCAAACCAGCTGCAATCCACTGGGGCCAGAACCAACAAGTACACAGACCGAGTTTCAGCTCTCTAGCACCCATGGATCACCAGATATGGGCGGCGATCACTACTGATCACTACCGTAGCTCGGCTCCTGGTGGCGCTAGAGAAACCAAACAGTGTACAATCGACTGGGGGGCCCCTAAATAATATATACACCAAATTTCAGCTCTCTAGCACCCATGGATCACCAGATATGGGGGCGATCACTAATGATCACTACCGTATCTCGGCTCCAGGTGGCGCTAGAGAAACCAAACCAAGTGCATTTGACTCAGCTTGGGTCTAATTAGTAGATGGACCCAATTTCAGCTCTCTAGGACCCATAACAAGATATTGGGAGGGGGGCAATCACTTTGGGGCGGATCAATCTTTCTATCTATCTATATAACCCTAACCTTACCCCTAGGACTCTTACGCCTAGGAAACCACACACACCCTATTCATTGGCTCGAGGGAGCTAAGCTCCCCTTCATCATACTCACTGACCACCGCAACCTAGAGTACCTTCGCTCTACCAAGAGGCTCAACCATAGACAGGCCAGGTGGGCACTCTTCTTCACCCGATTTAAATTCACAGTAACCTATCGCCCCGGGTCAAAGAACACCAAGGCAGATGCCCTGTCACGTCAGTTCGAGGCCGATTACCAACCACTCAATCCAGACCCCATCTTGCCAGCCACACTCATAGTCGCTCCCGTGCAGTGGGACATCATGACAGAGTTAAATGAGCTGCAAGCTACCAATCCACCACCAGCAGACTGTCCACCAGACAAGGTCCACGTTCCACAGCCTTTAAGAGTGCGTGTTCTACAACTTGTTCACAACAATCCCAGTTCCGGCCACCCTGGTATCTCAGCTACACTACAACTCCTATCCAACAAGTTTTGGTGGCCATCAATCCGTTCCGACACAATCAACTACATCAAGAATTGTGAGGTATGCTGTGCCACCAAACCATCCAAACAACTTCCAGCAGGCCTGCTACAACCATTACCCATTCCACAAAGACCCTGGACACACATTGCCATAGACTTTGTCACAGATTTACCTCCCTCTGAGGGACACACTACCATCCTTACCGTTGTAGACTGCTTCTCCAAGTCTTGCCGACTGATTCCTCTGGCCAAGTTACCCTCTGCCCTAGAGACCGCCGAGATGCTGTGCAACTACATCTTCAGGTTTTACGGACTCCCTGATGACATAGTTTCGGACAGAGGTCCCCAGTTTACCTCCCACCTATGGTCAGCCTTCTTTAAATGCCTCAATGTGAACATAAGTCTCTCTTCAGGATACCACCCAGAATCCAACGGTCAGTCAGAACGCCTAAACCAGGAGATCATTCGCTTCTCGAGGTCATACTGCCACCGCAATCAAACCGACTGGAGCAAGTTTCTTTTCTGGGCAGAGTACACTCAAAACTCTATTCGCAAACCAGCCACTGGACTCACTCCCTTTCAATGTGTGCTAGGTTTCCAACCGCCTTCTTTCCTTGGTCAGGAGACCCCTCTGACTTACCAACAGTTAACACGTGGCTACAGAAGAGCAAGGCCACATGGAATGCAGCCCACACACATCTCCAACTTGCCATACGAAGACAAAAGAGATTTGCTGACCTCCACCGTCGTCCCAGTCCAGAGTTCACCCCAGGTTCATGGGTTTGGCTCTCTACAAGGGATCTACGCCTAAGACTCCCATGCCGCAAGCTCAGTCCCAGTTACGTGGGTCCATTTAAGGTTTTAAGACAAGTCACACCAGTCTCTTACCGTTTGGCTCTGCCACCTCAATATCGTATCTCACCCACTTTTCATGTGTCTTTGCTCAAGGCCGCTGGTGCTCCGAGAGGGGTGGACGACCTAGGTCAGGACCGGGTTCAGGGACCCCCTCCACTGGTCATCGACGGTGAAGAGGCGTATCGGGTCCACAAGATCCTCAACTCGCGACGCCGGGGCGGGGTGCTTCAATACCTCGTAGACTGGGAGGGGTACGGCCCAGAGGAGAGGTCATGGGTCAATGCCAAGGACATTCTGGACCCCTCACTGACCGCTGAATTTCACCTCAATCATCCGGATAGGCCTGCCCCTCGTCCTCGTGGAAGACCCCGGCGTCATCAGCCTCCTCATGTCAGGAGCCGTTCACAGGGAGGGGGCTCTGTAACATACCCGACCTCTGTGGTTCCCCCCGATCGCCACCAGAGGTCATCATCACCGGAGTTCTAGTTCTCACCTCTCACTACATCTCCCATAATCCCGTACCTGGTTCTGACCCCATGGACTATCACTTCCTGTTCCTCTCCTATAAATACTTCCGGGTTCCTCTCCACTATCGCGAAGTCTTGTTTTGCCCCGGCTGACATTTCTGAGCGTTTATTTCTGTGTTGGATTACTGTGGACTGTTTCTGGACTGATTACTCATTGTTTGAACATTGCTGCCTGCCTTTGGAACTCTCTGCCTCGTTTACGGATTATTGTTTACCCTGTCTGCTGCCTGCCCCAACCTTCTGCCTGCTTTACGACTCTGAGTATTGTCGTTTACCCTGTTTGTTGTGTACCGACCCTGCCTGTCTAACCCTGCTTATTATTATTAAACGCTGCAAATGGATCCCAACTCTGTTGACCCATCATTACAGAAGGCTTATAGAGAATGAATATAAATAATGGGAAGAGGGAAAAAGGAGAGTGGGGATAAAATGTAATACTACTGAAAGATGCACAATTAACAACTAAACAAAACCTAAAAATGTGTTAATAAGAAATAACATTGGTATGATTGCGAATGGTATAAAAAGACACACCTATAAAAATCAAAAGTACAAATCAGGAGAACAACAGCATAGAAACATACATAATACAATATGTATGAAAAAAAAAACAGAAATTAAACACCCAACCCCAAGAGGCACTCAACCACCATGAGGAGCAAACTGGACAAAATCATAACAGCACAGGTTTACACAGACACAAAATATGTAGCTAAATGATCAGTCATTTTCATCATAAAATAATAATGCATTTGAGGTTTAAAAGTATATAATTTTTATATATAATGGATTTATTTATTTTATTTTATTTTTTTAAAATGACGAGTCATTTCACTAGATAGGACCCTTCTTCCTCGGCTCGGATGGTTTAGAGCCCTTTGTAGCTGCATTTAAACTGCATTTTGGAAGCACCACAGAGATAATTCCTGAAATGTTTTCCTGAAACAATTTCTTTATGACTGAAGAAAGAAAGACATTAACATCTTGGATGACAACGGGGTGAGTACATTATATGTACATTTTTGTTCTGGAAGTCAAATACTTCTTTCATGGATTGTTTAATTTATTAAGTTAACACAACAAATGATCAACCAGCCCTAAAGCTCTACTGTATGCATTAAAACATATCTTTCACATAATTAGTCTCATCACAAAGTTTGGAGAACCCCTGCCTATCTGATATCTAAGCTTACATTTTTAGATTTACACCTGCAGGTGACTGACTACCGTTTTCAGCCCTTCATCAAATACTAACCCTAATATTGGTTGATCAGGATGCGTTGAAGAATGGCCATGATTCCCAATGGCTTTGGAGAAGTTGGCTCAATCCAGTGAAGAGAATATACACAAATGCAGACTAAGTCACCCTAAGTCACTTAGGGTTTAGGTTTAACAGTTTACTAAAGAAAGCTCTCCACATTTCCAGAGTTCAGAGAGTAAACCAACCTAGAAAAACATAATTCTAGAAAATTTCAGTACTCACCTACATCAGCTTTAACGAGCACAAGTGAGCTGCCATCAATGAACAGAATAGGAAGCACATCCAGTTTATCTAAGCTGATGCCCTCCTCACCTGGAAGACATAGTATGAGATGTTAGGGTTAATATAAACCACAAAATTCAAAGGAGATCCATAAAGAGCATTTCCAGGTATTTAACAGAAGGAAACTGGTTTCATTTCCCCTTCCAGTTTTTCCATCAATAGACAGCAACAAAGTGAACTTGTATGAGAAAAAAAAAAGAGCATCAGTGTCTGGTTGAATCCTGCTCTATATACGAGTGTAACGAAGGCGCTGAGGCGGCGTTAGAATCCATATGCAGAGGTTTATTGTACAAAGCAGCAAACATACACGTAAAACCAGGCAATGGGTCGTTAACCAGAAAGCAGTCCACTCTTTCGACAGTCCAAGGGTAATCCTTAAATCGTAGTGAGAAAGCCAGGCAATAAGGTCAAACCTTGATATCAGTCCACACCGTTCAACAATCCAGAAAGGGTAATCCAAGAAATCGGTAGTCAGAAAACGAGGCAGAATCATACACGTGCAAACAAATCAGAGTAATCAGAAAACGCTTGGTAAGGCAGGTAAACTGGCAATACTTCACAATGTGTGAGCACATGGTGAGTCCTTAAATACCGCCAAACAGGAAGTAGCAGTAGAAGCAGCAGAGGGAGCGCGCAGTCAGTATTCGGGTGATGGCTCCCTCTGCTGGCTTGGCATTACAGAACCCCTCCCTCTAGGAGCGACTCCTGGAGCTCGACGAGGACGTCCCCGTGGTCGTGGTGCTGGACGGTCGGGTCTGGCTCGGTGGAATTCCTCTATGAGAGACGGATCCAGAATGTCGTTGGCGGCTACCCATGACCTCTCCTCAGGTCCATAGCCCTCCCAGTCCACCAAATATTGGAGCTGACCCCCTCTACGCCGAGAGTCCAGCAACTCCTTCACCTGATATGCAGGCAAGCCGTCCACTTCCAGGGGTGGCGGCGGTTCTGGGGCCATCTGGCCGGGGTCAGCCTCCGGGTGGACCGGTTTGAGGAGCGATACATGGAAGGAGGGAGAGATACGGTAGTTAGGAGGAAGCTCAAGCTGGTATGTAACTTCATTAATTCGTTTAAGAATTTTAAATGGGCCTACATACCTTGGGCTGAGCTTCCTGCTGGGCAGCCGCAGCTTGATGTCCCGTGTAGAGAGCCAGACCCGCTGTCCAGGTTGGTAGGGAGGGTGTGGCAGGCGGCGTCTGTTGGCCTGAATCTCCTGATTCCTTACAGCCCGCTGGAGACGCACATGGGCACTGTCCCACACCCTCTCGCTACGCTTAATCCAGTCATCGACTGCCGGCACTGAAGACGGTTCACCTGACCACGGGAACATCGGCGGCTGAAACCCCAGGACACACTGAAAGGGGGTGAGGCCTGTAGAGGAATGGGTGAGTGAATTTTGGGCATATTCAGCCCAGGGGAGAAACTCTGACCATCTGTGTTGCTCACGACTGCAATAGGTGCGAAGATATCGACCGATCTCCTGATTTAATCTCTCCACCTGGCCATTACTCTGAGGATGGTAACCTGAGGTGAGACTGACATTAATGTCGAGTTGCTTGCAGAAGGCTTTCCAGACTTGGGATGTGAACTGAGTTCCTCTGTCGCTTACAATGTCCTCAGGTAAGCCATAGACACGGAAGACATGGTGGAAGAGGGCTAAGGCAGTTTCCATGGCTGTGGGGAGACCTTTCAAAGGAATTAAACGGCAGGATTTGGAGAAACGATCGATGATTACCAGTATGGCTGTGAACTCCTGGGAAGGTGGCAGGTCAGTGACGAAATCGATTGATAGATGGGACCAGGGGCGTTGTGGAATAGGTAAGGGCTGGAGTAGACCTGACGGTAGTTCCTTGGGGGTCTTAGATTGAGCACAGATCTGGCAGGATTTGACATAGGTAGCGGTGTCTTTGGTCATGGATGGCCACCAGAATGAGTTCTTTAGGAGATGTAGAGTTCGTGATATACCTGGGTGGCCAGCACTGAGAGAGGTGTGGACCCATTGGAGTACTTGGTGACGCATTTCTTGAGGTACGTAGTGCTTATTAGGTGGACATTGTGGTGGTGGTGGATCTTGATCGTGTCTGCGTTGGATTTCCTCCATGATATCCCATGAGACAGGGGCCAGAATGACGGTGGGTGGAAGGATGGGTTCCGGTGGATGAGTGTCTAGATGAGGATCATGTTGCCGGGAGAGAGCATCTGCCTTGCTATTTTTGCTGCCTGGTCGGTAAGTGACTGTGAAGTTAAACCGGGTGAAAAAGAGAGCCCATCGAGCCTGGCGTGGATTTAGTCTCTTTGCACCTTTGATATACTCAAGGTTCTTGTGGTCTGTGATTACTTGGAAGGGATGACGAGCGCCCTCCAGCCAGTGTCGCCACTCTTCGATAGCTGCTTTCATGGACAACAGCTCCTTGTTTCCAATGTCGTAATTTCGTTCGGCACTGGTGAGTTTTCTGGAGTAGAAGGCGCAAGGATGGAGTTTGCCTGGTTGACCATGACGTTGAGAGAGAATGGCTCCAATTCCACAGTCCGCTGCATCCACCTCCACGACAAACGGTAATTCGGGATTGGGGTGCTTCAGAATAGGGGCTGACGTGAAACTTGTCTTGAGTGCGGAAAACGCTCGATCTGCCTCCTCTGTCCAACAGAGTTTCTTGGGTTTGTTCTTTAACAGTGAGGTAAGAGGAGCAGCTATGGTGCTATAATTACGTATGAATCGTAGGTAGAAATTTGCGAAGCCCAGAAATCTCTGAAGCTCCTTAATGGTTGAGGGTTGAGGCCAACCTGTGACTGCCTGAATCTTCGTGGGATCCATCTTGACCCCCTGGTGACTGACCTCATAGCCCAGGAAGGATGTCTGGTGGACGGGGAATTCACATTTCTCTGCCTTGACATACAATTGGTTCTCCAGTAGACGGGATAAGACTGCATGCACGTGAGTGATGTGTTCTGTCTCTGACTTGGAGTAAATCAGGATATCGTCAATGTAGGCGATTACAAACTTGTTCATGAAGTCCTTCAGAATTTCATTTATGAATGACTGAAATACAGCTGGGGCGTTGGCTAACCCATACGGCATCACCTGATATTCGTAGTGCCCCCTAGTGGTGAGAAATGCAGTCTTCCATTCATCTCCTTCCTTGATCCTGATGAGGTTATATGCACTTCGTAAGTCAAGTTTGGTGTAAATGGTGGCTTCTCGCAGTTGTTCTAGAGCCGGGGGTACAAGAGGCAATGGGTAACGGAACTTTATTGTGACGTTGTTGAGTCCACGGTAATCGATGCACGGCCTCAGACCTCCATCCTTCTTGGCTACGAAGAAGCAGCCTGCTGCTGCGGGGGATGTTGATGCACGGATGAAACCTGATTCTAGTGCTTCCTCAATGTACTCCTCCATAGCCTGGTCCTCCATTGCCTGGTCCTCCATTCTAGACATTGGATACACCTTACTCTTAGGTGGCATGGCGTTCGGCAGCAGGTCAATGGCACAGTCCCATGGCCGGTGTGGAGGGAGTAAGGTAGCCTTGGTTTTGCTGAAAACTTCTGATAGATCTTGATACTGCTCAGGAAGGGAGATTTTTACCTTCGTGTCTGGACTTTCAATGCTTGTGGTGAGACAGGGTTGTGGTTGAGCAGGAAGACAGTTCCTTAAACAGAAATGTGACCAGTGAGTTAATTCCCCTTGATTCCACGAGATGGCAGGGTCATGGATGGAGAGCCAGGGGAATCCGAGGATAATCTCGTACTTGGGTGAATCAACCACATACAGTGTAATGTTCTCCTGATGAAGTAATCCAACCTGCAGTTTCACTGTCTTGGTTTGATGGTGGATGCCGTGGTCGATGAGAGTATCGTTGATGGCTTTGATTCGAATGGGCGGGATTCATGGTTGAGTTGGAATGTTGAATTTTTCTACGATGTCCTTATTGATGATGTTCAACGCAGCCCCAGAGTCAATCATCGCTGTCAGATCGAGAGAGAGGTGAAGGATTACAAATTTAAGAATCTGTTTAAAATATGCTGATCTTATGCATATTTGTTATAGGTTCCAATATAACAACTGAACTGAAAAAGTTATGTATATTGTGACAGTCTAAGAGCAGGCAGCCCAGGCCCTGAGACAGTAACCTTTTGTCTTTATGCAGTTCCTGAACATCTGGCAGGTTTTCCCAAGTTAAGTGTGAATTCTAATCTCAAGGTACAACTGTGCCTTTTGTTTAAGCACCTATGCATTTGAATGACACTTGTATGCTAAATAGATCAAGGCTGGGAAAAATCTTTAACTGAGCTGTTTTCCTGTACCACATTTGCATGCTTTGTTTAGATTGTTTCCACCTCTCTGTACTCCTCCCCCTTCAAACCTATATACTCTGCTGTGCTGAGCTTTGAGAAGACCACTTTTTTGAAGACTGCAGTGCAGAGCAGCGAGTATCTGAATAAAGAGAAACTTCTGCTTCAAGATATCCAAAAACGTCTCCTGGTCTCTAAGAAAAAATTCACAACAGTTTTGGTGCCGTGACCCGGATAGAGCTTCTCGCCAGACATTGTTCCAGACTGAATTCCAGAAACTTTTCAGCTCAACAACGATTTGGTGAGTGTTACTCTATTCAAAGAACCACTACAGACCAGTATATGTGGTTAGCCTCTGCGCCGCCAGAGAAGTGTTAACAAACAGCTGCAGGGTTTGGTTAACAGACTAGTTTTCCTCTATTCAGGTAGAGAAGATTAGCATTACGTGCTAATATCTGTTATCCTCTGTTTTTAGGCAGAGAAGATTAGCGTAAAGTGCTAGTAGTTTATGTTCAGGAATCCTCTGCTTTGCCAGAGAAGGTTGAATACATGATAATGTGTATTAACTAGGGTTTCCTCTGCTTTGCCAGAGAAGGTTAACAACAGTTGTTCTGTGTTAACAAATTTATCCTCTGCTTGCCAGGGAGGTGTTAGAAGTGTATTGTTGTGTCAGAAAAAACATTACAAAATGTTGAGAAGGAATGCTAGGTTGATTCCCACAACTGAGAAAGGTGGACTAGCTACCCCTTTATGGACAGACAATGAGTTCAAATCATTGTTAGGAGAGCACATGGACTCGATAGTGACAGAGTCAGTCAGATTGGATTTAACAAAGAAATTTGGTCTTGATCCAGAAAAAGTATGGTCAATTGAAGAATGCAAAAAGGTACTTGGAGCATGTATCCGGAAGAAAAACATTAAAGGCATTATCTGCTGCCACAGAGAATTTACCTTATCTTTAGCACAAGAACAAGCTCAGTGTATTGCTAAGTTAAAAGAACAAAACAAACAGCTGCACACTCGAGTGTCCTGTCTCACTAAAAAGGTGGGCCATAACAAGGCCTCAACCAAAAGTGACTCAAACGACCAACAGTCAGATGAAAGCTATCCTGACTTACAGTCTTTGTGTAGACAAGAGGACAAATGCAATGCTAGAAGGATAGAGAAAGATTCAGCAATTTCAGTTGAAGTATGTGGAGCAAGACAAAGGGCTCAGAGTAGGGTAGAAGGGGTTGAAACTGTTCCATCTGCAACCCCCAGACTCCAGTTACAAGCAGTCCATACAGCGCTAGGACCTAAAGATATAGAGAGACTATCTCAGAGCTTACCCTCAGCACGCACAAATTTTTCTGAATTTAGAAGAGCATTGACTAGCAAAATGCGTCTCTACGACATGTCGTTAGCAGAAGTCACACAGCTGATGTCACAAATTCTAACTGAATCTGAATTCAACAGTTTTGAGTCTGCTGTTACTTCTGAACTACAACATGCCAGTAAAGCGGATTTGAGAGAAGGTGTTTCAAAAATTCTAAAGAATATCATGGGACCCAAAATAGACTGGTCCAGAATCACTAACTGTGTGCAAAGGAAAGAAGAAACTGTGAATGAATACAGTGAAAGGTTCTGCCAGACAGCTGTAACATACAGTGGAGTAGTTGATAATTCTGAAAGTGTGCTAGATGACAAGGGACCCTTAGTCCGCATCTGGTCAGATGGCCTTGTAGCTGAGTACAGAAAAGCCTTGACATTCCTAGATCTAACTTGGTCTAACAAAACTCTCAGAAGTAACCTAGACATGTTAGCTATTTGGGAAAGAGACTCTGATGTTAAAGCAAGAGTAAAGATTGCAGCAGCATCCTTTCAGGTCAACACGAAGAACCAACAGAAACGTAATTGTCCTAAGAGGGAGGGTAATTGTCATTACTGTGGTAAACGTGGACACTGGATGAAAGAGTGTAGAAAAAACAAAAAGTATGTAAGAGAAATGAACAGTGTAAATCAGCTCCTACTCAGTTTGCTTGCAACTCTGAAGCAGACCCTCCCCACTACACCAAACTCGTGGGGCAGCTTGCTGAGGTGCTAACTGTTAAGGCTGTGAGTTCTTAATTACCCCAATAATCTACAACAAAGATGAAAAGATTCTTTGTAAATAGAAAAAAAGGAAGTTGACTTACTCCCATTGGGGGACTCTGGTTAAGTACACTCACAGCCAAAAACAATACTACAGCACACTACAGTCACTCATCCCTCCTCTATGGGTTATGATGTTTGTTGTGACTGATGTTTCATTAGAGGATGAGTGATTGCACAGTTAAGTTCGCACACTAACTACAGGGACAGACTAGGACACACAGGACAGTGAGGAGCCCAGGGAAGAACCGAAGTGCAACAGGCCTCGGGGGCCAACCCTGTGGTGAAGATTTCCTCATAGGTTTTTCCCCTCATCAGTTTGTCCCCACCTCACTGGTCCATAGGTGTCAAATGACTTAAGACTAGGTCAGCAAAACCACTATATGATCACCAGACTTAAAACCACTATACGATCATGTCTATGCATGAATACTGCTGGTCTGCTGTTTCTCTGTTTTCTTGTGTTGCAGGTATGTGTACATGCCATGATGTCTTCAAATGCAGCATCCTGGAGTAAAGCATCACCTCAGACATCCATGAACAAGATTCATGAGGACAAAGAGTCATCTAAGTGAATCTACGTGGGAAATGGACTACAGTAAACTACACAGCTAGACTACACAGCTATTCAGGCGCCATGGACGTCAGGACTTCCACTCTTACGCTACATGGTTTTCTGTGTCAACATGTAGCTTGTACGACATGTCGTATGTGTCAACAGTTATGGTTCTGAAAAGAACTATTACACCTAATTAAATCTAGGACAAGACACAGATTAAGATATATGAGCCTGTAACTATTTCAAGTTACATGAATGGAAGATGGGGCTTAATGTTAACAAACATAGGCTATAGAATGGATTTATGGGTTTAAATTTGAATTATGTGAGAGTTATTAGAACTCTCAAAGGGGGGACTGAAGGATTACAAATTTAAGAATCTGTTTAAAATATGCTGATCTTATGCATATTTGTTATAGGTTCCAATATAACAACTGAACTGGAAAAGTTATGTATATTGTGACAGTCTAAGAGCAGGCAGCCCAGGCCCTGAGACAGTAACCTTTTGTCTTTATGCAGTTCCTGAACATCTGGCAGGTTTTCCCAAGTTAAGTGTGAATTCTAAGCTCAAGGTACAACTGTGCCTTTTGTTTAAGCACCTATGCATTTGAATGACACTTGTATGCTAAATAGATCAAGGCTGGGAAAAATCTTTAACTGAGCTGTTTTCCTGTACCACATTTGCATGCTTTGTTTAGATTGCTTCCACCTCTATGTACTCCTCCCCCTTCAAACCTATATACTCTGCTGTGCTGAGCTAGAAGAAGACGACTTTTTGAAGACTGCAGTGCAGAGCAGCGAGTATCTGAATAAAGAGAAACTTCTGCTTCAAGATATCCAAAAACGTCTCCTGGTCTCTAAGAAAAAATTCACAACAGAGGGTATCAGTTCTTATGGTAACCGGCAGTGTCAAAGATTTGTATTGTAATATGGAGAGGTTTTGGATATTTACCTTTGAGGAGGTCTTGGATTTGAGTGGACATCCAGTGCTACGGTGGCCTGGTTCACCGCAGTAAAAGCATAGGTGATTTTGACGGCGTCGAGTACGTTCCTCCTCAGATAATCGTGAAGCGTTTATTTGCATGGGTTCGATCGGTACTTGTTCTGTTACTGAGCTGGAGCTCGGGGAGTTGCGATGATAACTCTTGGCTGAGCGTTGTTTGGGGGTCTGCCTCATGAGATTATCAAGTTTAATGGCGAGGTTAACCAGTTCTGAAAATGATGAATTCTCTCGTCGGCAGGCGAGCTCAGTTTGTAAATCACTGTTCAAACTGTTGTAAAAGACGGCTTTGAGAGAAACATCATTCCATCCGCTCTGAGCTGCTAGTGTACGAAACTCAATGGCGTAATCAGCTGCGGTGCGGTTGCCTTGACGAGCGTGAATGATTTGATTCGAAATATCCCTGCCCCCTGCGGGATATTCGAATACTTCCTGAATTTGTTGCAAGAAATAGTCAACAGATCGCTTAAACTGTGAGTCGGCATCCCATACCGCTGAAGCCCAATCGAGAGCCCTCCCTGTGAGCAGCGTCATGAGAAACGCACATCTTTTCTCTTCAGATTCAAATCGTTCAAGTTGATAATCAAAATACAGTTTCACTTGTCGAATAAACCCTTTGCATTGCTCAGCTGTGCCATCGAATTTGGTAGGGAGAGCAAAGCTTACCGTAGAAGGCATTGGTGGAGGGAGGGCTCGCACGTAGTGTGTCAGATGTTGGTTGACAGACTGCAGCTTCGTAAGCTGTTCTTGATAATTCTTTAGGAGTTCGCTCTGATAAGCAAACGCTGCTTGCAAGTTGGAGACCTCCGCTGGATTCAAGGGAGGCGAAGTATTCTGTAACGGAGGCGCTGAGGCGGCGTTAGAATCCATATGCAGAGGTTTATTGTACAAAGCAGCAAACATACACGTAAAACCAGGCAATGGGTCGTTAACCAGAAAGCAGTCCACTCTTTCGACAGTCCAAGGGTAATCCGTAAATCGTAGTGAGACAGCCAGGCAATAAGGTCAAACCTTGATATCAGTCCACACAGTTCAACAATCCAGAAAGGGTAATCCAAGAAATCGGTAGTCAGAAAACG
>VONZ01002646.1:0-42786 GCA_012976165.1 Labeo catla | reverse complement strand
CCAAAAGCCTATAAAACCTAAACAAAAACTCAAAACTTTACAAAAGTTGGAGAAAACATGTGTCAGATGACTCTTAACAAGCATGTAAAATTTCATGGAGATGGGACCATAGGTGGCTCTATGACAGTTAAAAAGGCTTCAACAACACGAAATTTCAAAAGTAAATTGCCTTAAATTGCTATAACATGCTCATATAATCACAGAAACACTAGAACTTCATACCATATGATAGATCTGCTCATGCTGAGCAACTTTGCCTCAAGAACCATTGCTGTCAATCAAGTCGTTTATTACATATTCACAAATATGTGAAAACCCCACTTTTGCGAACTAGTCCTAGGTTATTCACTCGATCTCGATCAAACCACTGCAGCACAGTTCTCCAGGCTCCCTAGATCAATAATTATGAAAAAAAAGTTAAACTTTTGACTCACAGTCGCAAAGGGGCGCCAAAACGTTCAAAAGAGGCGGTGCCACTTTTAGTAAAAAGGCTATAACTTTGGAACAGAATGACATATCATCACCAAACTCAGAACACTTATGTAAAAGCTCAGCCTTTGGTCAAATCCAAAAAATTGCGGAGCTTGACCACTTGGGGGCGCTGTAATAGAGAAAAAATATAAAAATGGCTATAACGTCGCAACCGTCAGTCCAATCAACCTGAAAAATGGTATGCAGTGTCTCTGTCCAATGTGCCATAAGGGTCTATGAGAACATTGGCGTATCTCAAAAAACCTGGCCGCCATCGACCTATGAATTTTGAGCACCTATTAGACAAGGTTAACTGAGGCCGATCGGAACAAAACTCACTGGGCATGTTCGACTCATGGTCCTAAAGGTCTGTAAGAACTTTAAAAGAAATCGGCCACTAGTTGGCGCTAACGAATTTCTTGCCTCTGTAATCACGTTGTGTTTCACACATCCACACAATATGCATATCACTTGATAGATCTCCTCATGATGAACAACTTTGCCTCAAGAACCATTGCTGTCAATCAAACCGTTCATTAATTATTCACAAATATGTGAAAAACCTACTTTTGCGAACTAGTCCTATGTTTTTCACTCAATCTCGATCAAACCACTGCAGTAATGTTCTCTGGACTCTCTAGATCAATAATTATCAAAAACATGTTGAATTTTGTCCTTTGGTTAGCTATAACGGGGTCATTTACAAAAGGGGAGTGGCCACATATATCCAAAAGCCTATAAAACCTAAACAAAAACTCAAAACGTTATGAAAATTTGAGCAATCATGTGTCAGATGATTCTTAACAAGCATGCAAAGTTTCATGGAGATCGGAGCATAGGTGGCGCTATAACAGTTAAAAAGCCTTTAAAAACAAGATTTCTATGGTAAATGGCCTCAAATTGTTAAAAAATGCTCAGCTATTCACACAAACACTAGATCTTACACTTCTGTCTGTATGATATATCACCTCATTCTGAACAAATTTGCATACCACCTCAAAGGCCTTAAATGCTCGAACCCCGGTAATTGCTGCTTGCAGCTATATTTAGGGGTTCGAGTGCGTAGCACTGAAACCCTATTGTAATTGTAAGGATTTTTTTTATTATTATTATTATTATTATTATTATTATTATTATTATTTTCCGCTAAAACTGATTGTGCAGACCAAACCGTAAGGCCTAGAGAGCTGAAACTTGGCCAGAACGTAGAGCTCCCCGTGGGGACGTTCTGACAAAGTCTCGCCCAAATCGGCCTAAAGGTGGCGCTACAGCGCAAAAAACAATTTTTTTTTTACATTTTTGGCCCTAGCTTGTACAATTTTTGTCGTAGACTCAAAAACTTTACATCGTTGCAATCCTTGGGTCAATACGCACAAAAGTGCACTGGCGCAGATTTTTCGTATGAAGCCCGGTTTTTCCGCAAAATGGCGTTATGTCCGAAACCTACTTTTGTGAACTAGTCCTAGGTTTTTCGCCCGATTGGAACTAAACCAGTGCAGAAATGTTCTCTGGACACTGAATATCAATAATTATCAAAAAAAAGTTCAAATTTTGACTTATCGTTGCGAAGGGGCCCCAAAAAGTTTGTCAGGTGGAGGACCATTTTTACTAAAATGGCTATAACTGAGGAACCAAATGGGATATCGTCATGAAAGTTGATACACTTATGTATAAGCTCAATCTTTGGTCAAATAAAAAAAATTGCACAGCTCTGCCACTTGGTGGCGCTGTAAGCCTGAAAAACATAAAAATGACTATAACTATGCAATCGTTGGTCCGATCAACCTGAAAATTGGTATGCAGTGTCTCTGTCCAATGTGCCATAAGGGTCTATGAGAATATTTGCGTATCTCAAAAAAACATGGCCGCCATCGACCAACGAAGTTTGAGCACCCATTAGACAAGGTTAACGGAGGCCGATCGGAATGAAACTCACTGGGCATGTTCGACTCATGGCCCTAAACGTCTGTAAGAATTTTGAAAGAAATCGGTCACTAGTTGGCGCTAACGAGTTTTATGGCTCTGTAATCACGTGGTGTTTCACACATCCACACAATATGCATATCATTTGATAGATCTCCACATGCTGAGCAACTTTGCCTCAAGAACCATTGCTGTCAATCAAATCATTCATTAATTATTTACAAATATGTGAAAAACCTACTTTTGCGAACCTTTCCTAGGTTTTTCGCTCAATCTCGATCAAACCACTGCAGCGCAGTTCTCCAGACTCTCTAGATCAATAATTATCAAAAAAATGTGGAATTTTGTCCTTCGGTTAGCTATAACGGGGTCATTTACAAAAGGGGCGTGGCCACATATACCCAAAAGCCTATCAAACCTAAACAAAAACTCAAAACTTTATGAAAATTGGTGAGAACATGTGTCAGATGATTGTTAACAAGCATGCATAGTTTCGTGAAGATCGGACCATAGGTGGCGCTATAACAGTTAAAAAGGCTTCAAAAACACAAGGTGTGTATGGTAAATGGCTTCAAATGGTTAAATAAATGCTAATTGCATTTAGATAGCCATTTAGTAGGGGTGTGACGAGACACTAATCCCATGAGACGAGACGAGACTTGAGATTGGGTTCACAAGAACGAGACGAGACGAGATTTTTAAACTTTTCTTAAGAAATCCTCAATGATGAAATATATAGGGAAATAGTCTTTTATTCAACTGAAAAACACAAAATGCAAAAAAATTAAGGTGCATTTTTAACTTCATGAAATTAAACTTCAAATTTAATGAATAATATGCAGTAATAAACAACATTTAAACAAGAGCTTCATGATTCTGGATAAACTGAGAATCCTAGTTGTTTTTTATAAATGGGAGATTACAATTCTCTCACGATTCTGGAGAAAAAAGATTAGAAAACTAAACAAAATAACAATTCACTAGTGGTTCTGACAAACTGTTCATTGCTTAAGTCTTTTAAAAACATATATTCATTTAAACAAAATAAAAAAAAAACATTCAGTAAAGGAGACAGTGTCTCACTTCATTAAGACTTGTTTGACTATTGAAATCTCCTGAATGAATGATTCAATGACATACTTTTTTTTAAACGGGCAGTTGCCGCCACCTCCTGCCGGAAGAGGATAAGCGTTACAACAGATACACGTGTTAAAATACTTTCGTTTTGATCGCTACTGTAGACAATAAGTGTTTATACCCAAACTATAAACTTTTATCCCAGTACTTCTATTATTTAAATATCTGTAACACAGAAATAATGATCATAATGTGGTTGAAAAGACTGTTTGTGTTGCTCTTTCTGCGTTCACATTTACTCCGATCTTCTGATTCATTAATATGAGCAGCGACAAAACCTGCTTCTCACGCTCCACTGACACTGGCGATGTGAAACAGTCCTAATAGACATAGATAACTCATTGTCATTTAGGAATAAGATCGCGTGGGTGTTTGAATCGACACCTCAATATTTTAAGGATTAATAGTGCAGCTCTAATGTAAACACGGCAAAATGTTGTGGGAGGATACTGTCACGAGATCTCGCGAAATCCGACTGGTCTCGTCACATCCCTACCATTTAGATAGCCACTTAATAATAAGATCATGATCTACTGTAGCCGAGTCTATAAAACCTAAAAGAAAAGAAAATTTCACAAACCTAAGTCAAATCATCATTATATGATTCTAAACAAGCCTGCATTTTAAAGACATCAGGCAAAAAAAAGGCAATGTAACAGTTATAAAGCTCAAAAACTATGCATCGCTCTTTAAAATGTCATGAAATTACAACTATAACCACTAGATGGCAGTAGAAGACCACTAATGGCTCATTGAAATGAACAGTGCTATTCACAGATTTTCCATTTATTTCAATTAATGCAAAGACTAAATCACTGTTATAACATTTCAAATCACATTTAGTCAAAGTTTAACACTTCATTTAAACACATATATCATATTTGACAATAATACAAGATTATGATTACAGTGAAACCTGAAAACTGTATATAAAATCTTAAAAAGACTTGCACTAAACATTTTGTCACCTACCATTTAATACACAAATCTCTTATGTGCAACAAAATGTGTGCAGTAATGCTTAATGAACATTAATGTAACAGGTTAACTATTTAATTTCTGTTTGTGAGTGTATTCTCCATCATGGATGTGGCCACATAATAAGATGATCATGAGCTACTGTACCCAAAAGTCTATAAAACCTAAAAGAAAACAAAATTTCACAAACCTAAGTAAAATCATCATCATACGATTTTAAACAAACATACATTTCATAGACATTAGACAAAAAAGGCCATGTAACAGTTATAAAGCTTAAAAGTAATGGATCTCTCTTTGAAACGTGAAATTGCAACTATAACCACTAGATGGCAGTAGAAGACCACTAATGGGTCACTGAAATGACTAGAACAGTGCATTTTCATGGTTTCAAGCTTTAATTTCATACAAAGATGATACTAACTCAATGTTATATCATTTCAAATCACATTTAGTAAAACTTTACCACTTCATTTATACAGATGTATTACATTTGACAATTATGCAAGATTATGATTACAGTGAAACCTGAAAATGATATATAAACTCTTAAACACATAAGACTTACAGTAAGCATTTTGTCACCTACTATTTATGACCGAAATCTCTTATGTGCAACAAAATGTGTGTGTGTGTGTGTGTGCGTAATAATGCTTAATGAACTTTAATATAATAGTTTAACTATTTCATATTCTGTGTTTGTGATTGTATTGTCCATCATAGCTGTGCTGTAGTGTTAGCCATATATTTTGGGTTGGACTACATCCTAAAACCATAGCAACCATAGCATCGGATCATAGGTGGCGCTATAACAGTTAAAAAGGCTTCAAAACCACAACATTTCTATTGTAATTGGCCTCGAATTGCTAACAAATGCTCATTTTTTCACACAAACACTAGATCTTCATACCATATGATAGATCTCCTCATTCTCAACAATTTTTTGTCTAAGACCATTGCTGTCAATCCAACTGTTCTTTAAATGTACTGTACCCAAAAGCCTAACATTTTTAAAAGAAAGCTTGCAACGTCTCAAAACTGTGACAAAAATGACAAATAATCTCATTCTAAACAAATATGCAAAATTTAAGAGAGACTGGGCAAAAATAACACTATAATAGGTATGATGTTTAAAATCTCAGTGTTTGTATGAGACATTGCATGAAATTGCAATAATAAGCACTAGATGTCAGTAGAAGACCACTAATGGGCTTATTCAGCTGAACAGAACTGTTTTTAATAGGTTTGATGATCGATTAACACTTATAAAATCACTGTTATAAGATTTAAAATCACATTTAGGCAAAGCTTAAAATTTTGTTCATACAGACATATCAGTTTTTTACAATTATGCCACATTATGATTACAGTGAAATCTGAAAAAGACACAAACTGTTACAAAGAGAATACTTGCAAGTAAAAGTGTTGGCCCATATCATTTATTTCAAATATCTGTACCAGAAAATGTGTATGCATGTATGTCTCTGTGTGTGTAAACATATTTATTCAGTATTAATATATTAGTTTAAACTTTTCGTTTCTGTGTGTGTATTTCTGTGAGCATATTGTCCATTTTGGATGTGGTTTACTGTCAGCCATGAATCCAGGTTGGCCTAGACCCTAAGCATACCACCTTAAAGACCTTAAAATGCTCGAACCCCGATAATTGCTGCTTGCAGCTATATTTATTATTATTATTATTATTATTATTATTTTCCGCTAAAACTGATCGTGCAGACTAAACTGTAAGGCCTAGAGAGCTGAAACTTGGGCAAAAGGTAGAGCTCCCCGTGGGGACGTTCTGACAAAGTCTCGCCCAAATCGGCCTAAAGGTGGTGCTACAGCGCAAAAAACAAAAAATTTTTACATTTTTGGCCCTAGCTCGTACAATTTTTGTCGTAGACTCAAAAACTTTACATTGTTGCAATCCTTGGGTCAATACGCACAAAAGTGCACAGGTGCAATTTGGGCTCTAGGACGTACCGTTTTTCCGCAAAATGGCCGAATGTCCGAAACCTACTTTTGCAAACTAGTCCTAGGTTTTTCACCCGATCGGAACCAAACCAGTGCAGAAATGTTCTCTGGACACTGAATATGAATAATTATCAAAAAAAGTTGAAATTTTGATTCATCGTTGCGAAAGGGCCCCAAAAGGTTTGTCAGGTGGAGGGCCATTTTTACTAAAATGGCTATAACTCATGAACCAAATGAGATATCTTCACCAAACTCGGTACACATGTGTATAAGCACAATCTTTGGTCAAATAAAAAAAAATTGCTCAGCTCTGCCACTTGGTGGCGCTATAAGCCTGAAAAAACATAAAAATGACTATAACTATGCAATCGTTAGTCCGATCGCCTTGAAAATTGGTATGCAGTGTCTCTGTCCAATGTGCCATAAGGGCCTATGAGGACATTGGCGTATCTCAAAAAACATGGCTGCCATTGGCCAATGAAGTTTGAGCACCTATTAGACAAGGTTAACGAAGGTCAATCGGAATGAATCTCACTGGGCATGTTCGACTCATGGCCCTAAACGTCTGTAAGAATTTTGAAAGAAATCGGCCACTAGTTGGCGCTAACGAGTTTTATGGCTCTGTAATCACGTGGTGTTTCACAAATCCACATAATATGCATATCATTTGATAGATCTCCTCATGATGAACAACTTTGCCTCAAGAACCATTGCTGTCAATCAAACCGTTCATTAATTATTCACAAATATGTGAAGAACCTACTTTTGCGAACTAGTCCTATGTTTTTTGCTCAATCTCGATCAAACCACTGCAGCGCAGTTCTCCAGACTCTCTAGATCAATAATTATCAAAAAAATGTGGAATTTTGTCCTTTGGGTAGCTATAACGGGGTCATTTAGAAAAGGGGCGTGGTCACATATACCCAAAAGCCTATCAAACCTAAACAACCACTCAAAACTTTACAAAAGTTGGAGAAAACATGTGTCAGATGACTCTTAACAAGCATGCAAAGTTTCGTGAAGATCGGACCATAGGTGGCGCTATAACAGTTAAAAAGGCGTCAAAAACACAAGGTGTGTATGGTAAATGGCTTCAAATGGCTAAATACATGCTCAAATATTCACACAAACACTAGATCTTCATATCATTTGATAGATCTCCTCATGATGAACACCTTTGCCTCAAGAACCATTGCTGTCAATCAAACCGTTCATTAATTATTCACAAATATCTTAAAAACCTACTTTTGCGAACTAGTCCTAGGTTTTTTGCTTAATCTCGATCAAACTACTGCAGTAATATTCTCTGGACTCTCTAGATCAATAATTATCAACAAAATGTTGAATTTTGTCCTTCGGTTAACTATAACAGGGTCATTTACAACAGGGGCGTGGCCACATATACCCAAAAGCCTATCAAAACTAAAGAAAAACTCAAAACGTTACGAAAATTGGTGAAAACATGTGTCAGATGATTCTTAACAAGCATGCAAAGTTTCGCGAAGATCGGACCATAGGTGGCGCTATAACAGTTAAAAAGGCTTCAAAAACACAAGCTGTGTATGGTAAATGGCAAATGACAAACTGTTCATTGCTTAAGTCTTTTAAAAACATATATTCATTTAAACAAAATAAAAAAAAAAAAAACATTCAATAAACGAGACAGTGTCTCACTTCATTAAGACTTGTTTGACTATTGAAATTTCCTGAATGAATGATTTAATGACATACCTTTTTTTTTAAACGGGCAGTTGTCGCCACCTCCTGGCGGAAGAGGATAAGCGTGACAATAGATACACGTGTTAAAATACTTTCGTTTTTATCGCTACTGTAGACAATAAGTGTTTATGCCCAAACTATAAACTTTTATCCCAGTACTTCTATTATTTAAATATCTGTAACACAGAAATAATCATTATAATGTGGTTGAAAAGACTGTTTGTGTTGCTCTTTCTGCGTTCACATTTACTCCGATCTTCTGATTCATTAACATGGCAGCGACAAAACCTGCTTTTCACGCTCCACTGACACTGGCGATGTGAAACAGTCCTAATAGACAAAGATAACGTGTTGTCATTTAGGAATAAGATCGCTTGGGTGTTTGAATCGACACCTCAATATTTTAAGGATTAATAGTGCAGCTCTAATGTAAACACGGCAAAATGTTGTGGGAGGATACTGTCACGAGATCTCGCGAAATCCGACTGGTCTCGTCACATCCCTACCATTTAGATAGCCACTTAATAATAAGATCATGATCTACTGTACCCGAGTCTATAAAACCTAAAAGAAAAGAAAATTTCACAAACCTAAGTCAAATCATCATCATATGATTCTAAACAAGCCTGCATTTTAAAGACATCAGGCAAAAAAAGGCAATGTAACAGTTATAAAGCTCAAAAACTATGCATCGCTCTTTAAAATGTCATGAAATTACAACTATAACCACTAGATGGCAGTAGAAGACCACTAATGGCTCATTGAAATGAACAGTGCTATTCACAGATTTTCCATTTATTTCAATTCATGCAAAGACTAAATCACTGTTATAACATTTCAAATCACATTTAGTCAAAGTTTAACACTTCATTTAAACACATATATCATATTTGACAATAATACAAGATTATGATTACAGTGAAACCTGAAAATTATATATAAAATCTTAAAAAGACTTGCACTAAACATTTTGTCACCTACCATTTAATACACAAATCTCTTATGTGCAACAAAATGTGTGCAGTAATGCTTAATGAACATTAATGTAACAGTTTAACTATTTAATTTCTGTTTGTGAGTGTATTCTCCATCATGGATGTGGCCACATAATAAGATGATCATGAGCTACTGTACCCAAAAGTCTATAAAACCTAAAAGAAAACAAAATTTCACAAACCTAAGTAAAATCATCATCATACGATTTTAAACAAACATACATTTCATAGACATTAGGCAAAAAGGCCATGTAACAGTTATAAAGCTTAAAAGTAATGGATCTCTCTTTAAAACGTGAAATTGCAACTATAACCACTAGATGGCAGTAGAAGACCACTAATGGGTCACTGAAATGACTAGAACAGTGCATTTTCATGGTTTCAAGCTTTAATTTCATACAAAGATGATACTAAATCGCTGTTATAACATTTCAAATCACATTTAGTAAAACTTTACCTCTTCATTTATACAGATGTATTACATTTGACAATTATGCAAGATTATGATTACAGTGAAACCTGAAAATGATATATAAACTCTTAAAAACATAAGACTTACAGTAAGCATTTTGTCACCTACTATTTATGACCGAAATCTCTTATGTGCAACAAAATGTGTATGTGTGTGTGTGTGTGTGTAATAATGCTTAATGAACTTTAATATAATAGTTTAACTATTTCATATTCTGTGTTTGTGATTGTATTGTCCATCATAGATGTGCTGTAGTGTTAGCCATATATTTTGGGTTGGACTACATCCTAAAACCATAGCAACCATAGCATCGGATCATAGGTGGCGCTATAACAGTTAAAAAGGCTTCAGAAACACAACATTTCTATTGTAATTGGCCTCGAATTGCTAAAAAATGCTCATTTTTTCACACAAACACTAGATCTTCATACCATATGATAGATCTCCTCATTCTCATCAATTTTTTGTCTAAGACCATTGCTGTCAATCCAACTGTTCTTTAAATATGTTCTTTAAATCTACTGTACCCAAAAGCCTAACATTTTTAAAAGAAAGCTTGCAACGTCTCAAAACTGTGACAAAAATGACAAATAATCTCATTCTAAACAAATATGCAAAATTTAAGAGAGACTGGGCAAAAATAACACTATAATAGTTATGATGTTTAAAATCTCAGTGTTTGTGTGAGACATTGCATGAAATTGCAATAATAACCACTAGATGTCAGTAGAAGACCACTAATGGGCTTATTCAGCTGAATACAACTGCTTTTAATAGGTTTGATGATCGATTAACACTTATAAAATCACTGTTATAACATTTAAAATCACATTTAGGCAAAGCTTACAATTTTGTTCATACAGACATATCAGTTTTTTACAATTATGCCAAATTATGATTACAGTGAAATCTGAAAAAGACACAAACTGTTACAAAGAGAATACTTGCAAGTAAAAGTGTTGGCCCATATCATTTATTTCAAATATCTGTACAAGAAAATGTGTATGCATGTATGTCTCTGTGTGTGTAAACATGTTTATTCAGTATTAATATATTAGTTTAAACTTTTCGTTTCTGTGTGTGTATTTGTCTGAGCATATTCTCCATTTTGGATGTGTTTTACTGTCAGCCATGAATCCAGGTTGGCCTAGACCCTAAGCATACCACCATAAAGACCTTAAAATGCTCGAACCCCGATAATTGCTGCTTGCAGCTATATTATCTATTTGTAATTGATAGGATAATTTTTTTTTTCCCCTAAAACTGAATGGGCAGCCCAAACCGTAAGGCCTAGAGACTTGAAACTTGGCCAGAAGGTAGAGCTCCCTGTGGGGACATTCTGGCAAAGACTGAGCCTAATCGGCCTAAAGGTGGCGCTACAGCGCAAAAAACTAAAATTTATCAGTTTATTGGCCTAAGCTCGTAAACCGTTTGTCGCAGACTCAAAAACTTTACATCGTTGCGTTCCTTAGGTCAGCCCGAACAAAAGTGGAGTGCAAAATTTTTGAGCTGCGACGCACGGTTGACCCCGAAAAATGGACGTGAATCCGAAACCTACTTTTGCGAACTAGTCCTAGGTTTTTCACCCAATCGGAACCAAACCAGTGCAGAAATATTCTCTTGACACTGAATATCAATAATTATCAAAAAAAAGTTGAACTTTTCACTCACGGTCACAAAGGGCCACCAAAACGTTCCAAAGTGACGGGGCCACTTTTACTAAAATGGCTATAACTTTTGAAAGGAATGAGATATCTTCACCAAACTTGGTACACATATGTATAAGCTTAACCTTTGGTCAAATCAAAAAAATTGCGGAGCTTGACTACTTGGTGGCGCTATAAAACTGAAAAAAACATATTATTCGCTATAAATACACCGCCGTTAGTCCGATTGGCTTGAAAATTGGTATGCAGTCTCTTGGAACAAAGGGGCACAAGTATCTATGAGGACATTGGCTAATCTCAAAAAACATGGCCGCCATTGGCCAATGAAGTTTGAGCACCTATTTGACAAGGTTAACGGAGGTCGATTGGAACGAAACTCACTGGGCATGTTCGACTCATGGCCCTAAAGGTCTGTAAGAATTTTGAAAGAAATCGGCCACTAGTTGGCGCTAACAAATTTTTTGGATCTGTAATCGCGTGGCGTTTCACACATCTACACAATATGCATATCTTTTGATAGATCTCCTCATGCCGAGAAGCTTTGCCTCAAGAACCATTGCTGTCAATCAAATCGTTCATTAATTATTCACAAATATGTTAAAAACCTACTTTTGCGAACTAGTCCTAGGTTTTTCGCTCAATCTCGATCAAACCACTGCAGCGGAGTTCTCCAGACTCTCTAGATCAATAATTATCAAAAAAATGTGGAATTTTGTCCTTTGGTTAGCTATAAAGGGGTCATTTAGAAAAGGGGTGTGGCCACATATACCCAAAAGCTTATAAAGCCTAAACGAAAACTCAAAACTTTACAAAAATTGGTGAGAACATGTGACAAGTGACTCTTAATAAGCATGCAAAGTTTCGTGCAGATCAGACCATAGGTGGCGCTATAAGCTTCAAAAAGACAGGATTTCTATGGTAAATGGTCTTACCTTGTTTAAAAAAATGCTCATATATTCACACAAACACTAGATCTTTATATCATATGACAAATCTCCAAATTTGGAACGACTTTGCATACCACCTCAAAGGCCTTAAATGCTCGAACCCCGGTAATTGCTGCTTGCAGCTATTTAGGGGTTCGAGCGCGTAGCGCTGAAACCCTATTGTAATTGTTAGGATTTTTTTTATTAGGGGTTCGAGCGCGTAGCGCTGAAACCCTATTGTAATTGTTAGGATTTTATTATTATTATTATTATTATTATTATTATTATTCTTCCCTAGAACTGATCGTGCAGCCCAAACCGTAAGGCCTAGAGAGCTGAAACTTGGTCAGAAGGTAGTAGTCCTCCTCGCTACTCAGGCGCAAAGAACCGGCCCAATCGGCCTAAAGGTGGCGCTACAGCGCAAAAAACTAACTTTTTTTACATTTTTGGCCCTAGCTCGTACATTTTTTGTCGTAGACTCAAAAAATTTACATCGTTGCAATCCTTGGGTCAATACGCACAAAAGTGCACTGGCGCAGATTTTTCGTACGAAGCCCGGTTTTTCCGCAAAATGGCCGAATGTCCGAAACCTACTTTTGCGAACTAGTCCTAGGTTTTTCGCCCGATCGGAACCAAACCAGTGCAGAAATGTTCTCTGGACACTGAATATCAATAATTATCAAAAAAAAGTTGAAATTTTGACTCATCGTTGCGAAGGGGCCCCAAAAAGTTTGTCAGGTGGAGGACCATTTTTACTAAAATGGCTATAACTCAGGAACCAAATGGCATATCGTTACGAAACTTGACACACTTATGTACAAGCTCAATCTTTGGTCAAATAAAAAAAATTGCACAGCTCTGCCACTTGGTGGCGCTAAAAGCCTGAAAAACAATAAAATGACTATAACTATGCAATCGTTAGTCCGATCGACCTGAAAATTGGTATGCAGTGTCTCTGTCCAATGTGCCATAAGGGTCTATGAGGACATTGGCGTATCTCAAAAAACATGGCTGCCATCGGCCAATGAAGTTTGAGCACCCATTAGACAAGGTTAACGAAGGTCAATCGGAACGAAACTCACTGGGCATGTTCGACTCATGGCCCTAAAGGTCTGTAAGAATTTTGAAAGAAATCGGCCACTAGTTGGCGCTAACGACTTTTTTGCCTCTCTAACATGCCTCACTCGCGTGGCGTTTCACACATCCACACAATATGCATATCATTTGATAGATCTCCACATGCTGAGCAACTTTGCCTCAAGAACCATTGCTGTCAATCAAATCATTCAATAATTATTCACAAATATGTGAAAAACCTACTTTTGCGAACTAGTCCTAGGTTTTTCGCTCAATCTCGATCAAACCACTGCAGCGCAGTTCTCCAGACTCTCTAGATCAATAATTATCAAAAAAATGTGGAATTTTGTCCTTTGGGTAGCTATAACGGGGTCATTTAGAAAAGGGGCGTGGCCACATATACCCAAAAGCCTATCAAACCTAAACAAAAACTCAAAACTTTACAAAAGTTGGAGAAAACATGTGTCAGATGACTCTTAACAAGCATGTAAAATTTCATGGAGATGGGACCATAGGTGGCGCTATGACAGTTAAAAAGGCTTCAACAACACGAAATTTCAAAAGTAAATTGCCTTAAATTGCTATAACATGCTCATATAATCACAGAAACACTAGAACTTCATACCATATGATAGATCTCCTCATGCTGAGCAACTTTGCCTCAAGAACCATTGCTGTCAATCAAGTCGTTTATTACATATTCACAAATATGTGAAAAACCCACTTTTGCGAACTAGTCCTAGGTTATTCACTCGATCTCGATCAAACCACTGCAGCACAGTTCTCCAGGCTCCCTAGATCAATAATTATGAAAAAAAAGTTAAACTTTTGACTCACGGTCGCAAAGGGGCGCCAAAACGTTCAAAAGAGGCGGGGCCACTTTTAGTAAAAAGGCTATAACTTTGGAACAGAATGACATATCATCACCAAACTCAGAACACTTATGTAAAAGCTCAGCCTTTGGTCAAATCCAAAAAATTGCGGAGCTTGACCACTTGGGGGCGCTATAATAGAGAAAAAATATAAAAATGGCTATAACGTCGCAACCGTCAGTCCAATCAACCTGAAAAATGGTATGCAGTGTCTCTGTCCAATGTGCCATAAGGGTCTATGAGAACATTGGCGTATCTCAAAAAACATGGCCGCCATCGACCTATGAATTTTGAGCACCTATTAGACAAGGTTAACTGAGGCCGATCGGAACAAAACTCACTGGGCATGTTCGACTCATGGTCCTAAAGGTCTGTAAGAACTTTAAAAGAAATCGGCCACTAGTTGGCGCTAACGAATTTCTTGCCTCTGTAATCACGTGGTGTTTCACACATCCACACAATATGCATATCACTTGATAGATCTCCTCATGATGAACAACTTTGCCTCAAGAACCATTGCTGTCAATCAAACCGTTCATTAATTATTCACAAATATGTGAAAAACCTACTTTTGCGAACTAGTCCTAGGTTTTTCACTCAATCTCGATCAAACCACTGCAGTAATGTTCTCTGGACTCTCTAGATCAATAATTATCAAAAACATGTTGAATTTTGTCCTTTGGTTAGCTATAACGGGGTCATTTACAAAAGGGGAGTGGCCACATATATCCAAAAGCCTATAAAACCTAAACAAAAACTCAAAACGTTATGAAAATTGGAGCAATCATGTGTCAGATGATTCTTAACAAGCATGCAAAGTTTCATGGAGATCGGAGCATAGGTGGCGCTATAACAGTTAAAAAGCCTTTAAAAACAAGATTTCTATGGTAAATGGCCTCAAATTGTTAAAAAATGCTCATCTATTCACACAAACACTAGATCTTACACTTCTGTCTGTATGATATATCACCTCATTCTGAACAAATTTGCATACCACCTCAAAGGCCTTAAATGCTCGAACCCCGGTAATTGCTGCTTGCAGCTATATTATCTATTTGTATTTGTTAGGATAATTTTTTTTTCCCCCTAAAACTGAATGGGCAGCCCAAACCGTAAGGCCTAGAGACTTGAAACTTGGTCAGAAGGTAGAGCTCCCTGTGGGGACATTCTGACAAAGACTGAGCCTAATCGGCCTAAAGGTGGCGCTACAGCGCAAAAAACTAAAATTTTTGACATTTTTGGCCATAGCTCGTACAATTTTTGTCGTAGACTGAAAAACTTTACATCGTTGCAATCCATGGGTCAATACGCACAAAATTGCTCTGCGGTGTTTGTTGCTCTAGGACGTACCGTTTTTCCGCAAAATGGTGTTATATCCGAAACCTACTTTTGCGAACTAGTCCTAGGTTTTTCGCCCGATTGGAACCAAACCAGTGCAGAAATGTTCTCTGGACAGTGAATATCAATAATTATCAAAAAAAAGTTGAAATTTTGACTCACGGTCGAATAGGAATGCCAAAACGTTCTATGCTAACATTACCAAATTCTTACATTTGGCTATAACTTTTGAATGGAATGAGATATCTACACCAAACTCGGTACACATGTGCAGAAGCTCAATCTTTGGTCAAATAAAAAAAATTGCACAGCTCTGCCACTTGGTGGCGCTATAAGCCTGAAAAAACATATTATTGGCTATAAATACACCGCCGTTAGTCCGATTGACTTGAAAATTGGTATGCAGTCTCTTGGACTAAAGGGGCACAAGTGTCTATGAGGACATTGGCGTATCTCAAAAAACATGGCCGCCATTGGCCAACGAAGTTTGAGCACCTATTTGACAAGGTTAACGGAGGCCGATCGGAACGAAACTCACTGGGCATGTTCAACTCATGGCCCTAAAGGTCTGTAAGAATTTTGAAAGAAATCGGCCACTAGTTGGCGCTAACGAATTCTATGGCTCTGTAATCACGTGGTGTTTCACACATCCACACAATATGCATATCATTTGATAGATCTCCTGATGATGAACAACTTTGCCTCAAGAACCATTGCTGTCAATCAAATCGTTCATTAATTATTCACAAATATGTGAAAAACCTACTTTTGCGAACTAGTCCTAGGTTTTTTGCTCAATCTCGATGAAACCACTGCAGTAATATTCTCTGGACTCTCTAGATCAATAATTATCAAAAAAATGTTGATTTTTTTCCTTTAGTTAGCTATAACTGGGTTAATTTACAAAAGGGGTGTGGCCACATATACCCAAAAGCCTATAAAACCAAAACAGAAACTCAAAACTTTACAAAAATTGGTGAAAACATGTGTCAGATGATTCTTAACAAGTATGCAAAGTTTCATGGAGATCGAAGCATAGGTGGCGCTATAACAGCTAAAAAGGCTTTAAAAACAAGATTTCTATGGTAAATGGCCTCAAATTGTTAAAAAATGCTCATCTATTCACACAAACACTAGATCTTACACTTACATCTGTATGATATATCCCCTCATTCTGAACAACTTTGCATACCACCTAAAAGGCCTTAATGCTCGAACCCCGGTAATTGCTGCTTGCAGCTATATTATCTATTTGTAATTGATAGGATAATTTTTTTTTTCCCCTAAAACTGAATGGGCAGCCCAAACCGTAAGGCCTAGAGACTTGAAACTTGGCCAGAAGGTAGAGCTCCCTGTGGGGACATTCTGACAAAGACTGAGCCTAATCGGCCTAAAGGTGGCGCTACAGCGCAAAAAACTAAAATTTATCAGTTTATTGGCCTAAGCTCGTAAACCGTTTGTCGTAGTCTCAAAAACTTTACATCGTTGCGTTCCTTGGGTCAGCCCGAACAAAAGTGGAGTGCGAAATTTTTGAGCTGCGACGCACGGTTGACCCCGAAAAATGGACGTGAATCCGAAACCTACTTTTGCGAACTAGTCCTAGGTTTTTCACCCAATCGGAACCAAACCAGTGCAGAAATATTCTCTGGACACTGAATATCAATAATTATCAAAAAAAAGTTGAACTTTTCACTCACGGTCACAAAGGGCCACCAAAACGTTCCAAAGTGACGGGGCCACTTTTACTAAAATGGCTATAACTTTTGAAAGGAATGAGATATCTTCACCAAACTTGGTACACATATGTATAAGCTTAATCTTTGGTCAAATCAAAAAAATTGCGGAGCTTGACCACTTGGTGGCGCTATAAAACTGAAAAAACATATTATTGGCTATAAATGCACCGCCGTTAGTCCGATTGACTTGAAAATTGGTATGCAGTCTCTTGGACCAAAGGGGCACAAGTGTCTATGAGGACATTGGTGTATCTCAAAAAACATGGCCGCCATTGGCCAATGAAGTTTGAGCACCTGTTTGACAAGGTTAACGGAGGTCGATTGGAACGAAACTCACTGGGCATGTTCGACTCATGGCCCTAAAGGTCTGTAAGAATTTTGAAAGAAATCGGCCACTAGTTGGCGCTAACGAGTTTTTTGCCTTTGTACACACGTGGTGTTTCACATATCCACACAATATGCATATCATTTGATAGATCTCCTCATGATGAACAACTTTGCCTCAAGAACCATTGCTGTCAATCAAATCGTTCATTAATTATTCACAATTATGTGAAAAACCTACTTTTGCGAACTAGTCCTAGGTTTTTTGCTCAATCTTGATCAGACCACTGCAGCACAATTCTCTGGACTCTCTAGATCAATAATTATCAAAAAAATGTGAAATTTTGTCATTTGGTTAGCCATAACGGGGGCATTTACAAAAGGGGCGTTGCCAAAAATACCCAAAAGCTTATAAAACCTAAACAAAAACTCAAAACTTTACGAAAATTGGTGAGAACATGTGACAGATGACTCTGAATAAGCATGCAAAGTTTTGTGAAGATCGGACCATAGGTGGCGCTATAACAGTTAAAAAGGCTTCAAAAACACAAGCTGTGTATGGTAAATGGCTTCAAACGGCTAAATATATGCACTTATATTTACACAAACACTAAATCTTCATATCATTTGATAGATCTCCTCATGATGAACAACTTTGCCTCAAGAACCATTGCTGTCAACCAAATCCCTCATTAAATATTCACAAATATGTGAAAAACCTACTTTTGCGAACTAGTTCTAGGTTTTTTGCTCAATCTCGATCAAACCATTGCAGTAATATTCTCTGGACACTCTAGATCAATAATTATCAAAAAAATGTTGAATTTTGTCCTTCGGTTAGATGTAATGGGGGTATTTACAATAGGGCGTTGCCACATATACCCAAAAGCTTATAAAACCAAAACGAAAACTCAAAATGTTACGAAAATAGGAGAAAACCTGTGTCAGATGATTCTTAACAAGCATGCAAAGCTTCATGGAGATCAGAGCATAGATGGCGCAATAACAGTTAAAAAGGCTTTAAAAACAAGATTTATATGGTAAATGGCCTCAAATTGTTAAAAAATGCTCATCTATTCACACAAACACTAGATCTTACACTTACATCTGTATGATATATCCCCTCATTCTGAACAACTTTGCATACCACCTAAAAGGCCTTAATGCTCGAACCCCGGTAATTGCTGCTTGCAGCTATATTTAGGGGTTCGAGCGCGTAGCGCTGAAACCCTATTGTAATTGTTAGGATTTTTATTAGGGGTTCGAGCGCGTAGCGCTGAAACCCTATTGTAATTGTTAGGATTTTTTTTATTAGGGGTTCGAGTGCGTAGCACTGAAACCCTATTGTAATTGTAAGGATTTTTTTTATTATTATTATTATTATTATTATTTTCCGCTAAAACTGATCGTGCAGACCAAACCGTAAGGCCTAGAGAGCTGAAACTTGGGCAAAAGGTAGAGCTCCCCGTGGGGACGTTCTGACAAAGTCTCGCCCAAATCGGCCTAAAGGTGGTGCTACAGCGCAAAAAACAAAAATTTTTTACATTTTTGGCCCTAGCTCGTACAATTTTTGTCGTAGACTCAAAAACTTTACATTGTTGCAATCCTTGGGTCAATACGCACAAAAGTGCACAGGTGCAATTTGGGCTCTAGGACGTACCGTTTTTCCGCAAAATGGCCGAATGTCCGAAACCTACTTTTGCGAACTAGTCCTAGGTTTTTCACCCGATCGGAACCAAACCAGTGCAGAAATGTTCTCTGGACACTGAATATGAATAATTATCAAAAAAAGTTGAAATTTTGACTCATCGTTGCGAAAGGGCCCCAAAAAGTTTGTCAGGTGGAGGGCCATTTTTACTAAAATGGCTATAACTCATGAACCAAATGAGATATCTTCACCAAACTCGGTACACATGTGTATAAGCACAATCTTTGGTCAAATAAAAAAAAATTGCTCAGCTCTGCCACTTGGTGGCGCTATAAGCCTGAAAAAACATAAAAATGACTATAACTATGCAATCGTTAGTCCGATCGACTTGAAAATTGGTATGCAGTGTCTCTGTCCAATGTGCCATAAGGGCCTATGAGGACATTGGCGTATCTCAAAAAACATGGCTGCCATTGGCCAATGAAGTTTGAGCACCTATTAGACAAGGTTAACGAAGGTCAATCGGAATGAATCTCACTGGGCATGTTCGACTCATGGCCCTAAACGTCTGTAAGAATTTTGAAAGAAATCGGTCACTAGTTGGCGCTAACGAGTTTTATGGCTCTGTAATCACGTGGTGTTTCACACATCCACACAATATGCATATCATTTGATAGATCTCCTCATGATGAACAACTTTGCCTCAAGAACCATTGCTGTCAATCAAACCGTTCATTAATTATTCACAAATATGTGAAGAACCTACTTTTGCGAACTAGTCCTAGGTTTTTTGCTCAATCTCGATCAAACCACTGCAGCGCAGTTCTCCAGACTCTCTAGATCAATAATTATCAAAAAAATGTGGAATTTTGTCCTTTGGGTAGCTATAACGGGGTCATTTAGAAAAGGGGCGTGGTCACATATACCCAAAAGCCTATCAAACCTAAACAAACACTCAAAACTTTACAAAAGTTGGAGAAAACATGTGTCAGATGACTCTTAACAAGCATGCAAAGTTTCGTGAAGATCGGACCATAGGTGGCGCTATAACAGTTAAAAAGGCTTCAAAAACACAAGGTGTGTATGGTAAATGGCTTCAAATGGCTAAATACATGCTCAAATATTCACACAAACACTAGATCTTCATATCATTTGATAGATCTCCTCATGATGAACACCTTTGCCTCAAGAACCATTGCTGTCAATCAAACCGTTCATTAATTATTCACAAATATCTTAAAAACCTACTTTTGCGAACTAGTCCTAGGTTTTTTGCTTAATCTCGATCAAACTACTGCAGTAATATTCTCTGGACTCTCTAGATCAATAATTATCAACAAAATGTTGAATTTTGTCCTTCGGTTAACTATAACAGGGTCATTTACAACAGGGGCGTGGCCACATATACCCAAAAGCCTATCAAAACTAAAGAAAAACTCAAAACGTTACGAAAATTGGTGAAAACATGTGTCAGATGATTCTTAACAAGCATGCAAAGTTTCGCGAAGATCGGACCATAGGTGGCGCTATAACAGTTAAAAAGGCTTCAAAAACACAAGCTGTGTATGGTAAATGGCAAATGACAAACTGTTCATTGCTTAAGTCTTTTAAAAACATATATTCATTTAAACAAAATAAAAAAAAAAAAAACATTCAATAAAGGAGACAGTGTCTCACTTCATTAAGACTTGTTTGACTATTGAAATTTCCTGAATGAATGATTTAATGACATACCTTTTTTTTTAAACGGGCAGTTGTCGCCACCTCCTGGCGGAAGAGGATAAGCGTGACAATAGATACACGTGTTAAAATACTTTCGTTTTTATCGCTACTGTAGACAATAAGTGTTTATGCCCAAACTATAAACTTTTATCCCAGTACTTCTATTATTTAAATATCTGTAACACAGAAATAATCATTATAATGTGGTTGAAAAGACTGTTTGTGTTGCTCTTTCTGCGTTCACATTTACTCCGATCTTCTGATTCATTAACATGGCAGCGACAAAACCTGCTTTTCACGCTCCACTGACACTGGCGATGTGAAACAGTCCTAATAGACAAAGATAACGTGTTGTCATTTAGGAATAAGATCGCTTGGGTGTTTGAATCGACACCTCAATATTTTAAGGATTAATAGTGCAGCTCTAATGTAAACACGGCAAAATGTTGTGGGAGGATACTGTCACGAGATCTCGCGAAATCCGACTGGTCTCGTCACATCCCTACCATTTAGATAGCCACTTAATAATAAGATCATGATCTACTGTACCCGAGTCTATAAAACCTAAAAGAAAAGAAAATTTCACAAACCTAAGTCAAATCATCATCATATGATTCTAAACAAGCCTGCATTTTAAAGACATCAGGCAAAAAAAGGCAATGTAACAGTTATAAAGCTCAAAAACTATGCATCGCTCTTTAAAATGTCATGAAATTACAACTATAACCACTAGATGGCAGTAGAAGACCACTAATGGCTCATTGAAATGAACAGTGCTATTCACAGATTTTCCATTTATTTCAATTCATGCAAAGACTAAATCACTGTTATAACATTTCAAATCACATTTAGTCAAAGTTTAACACTTCATTTAAACACATATATCATATTTGACAATAATACAAGATTATGATTACAGTGAAACCTGAAAATTATATATAAAATCTTAAAAAGACTTGCACTAAACATTTTGTCACCTACCATTTAATACACAAATCTCTTATGTGCAACAAAATGTGTGCAGTAATGCTTAATGAACATTAATGTAACAGTTTAACTATTTAATTTCTGTTTGTGAGTGTATTCTCCATCATGGATGTGGCCACATAATAAGATGATCATGAGCTACTGTACCCAAAAGTCTATAAAACCTAAAAGAAAACAAAATTTCACAAACCTAAGTAAAATCATCATCATACGATTTTAAACAAACATACATTTCATAGACATTAGGCAAAAAAGGCCATGTAACAGTTATAAAGCTTAAAAGTAATGGATCTCTCTTTAAAACGTGAAATTGCAACTATAACCACTAGATGGCAGTAGAAGACCACTAATGGGTCACTGAAATGACTAGAACAGTGCATTTTCATGGTTTCAAGCTTTAATTTCATACAAAGATGATACTAAATCAATGTTATATCATTTCAAATCACATTTAGTAAAACTTTACCACTTCATTTATACAGATGTATTACATTTGACAATTATGCAAGATTATGATTACAGTGAAACCTGAAAATGATATATAAACTCTTAAAACATAAGACTTACAGTAAGCATTTTGTCACCTACTATTTATGACCGAAATCTCTTATGTGCAACAAAATGTGTGTGTGTGTGTGTGTGCGTAATAATGCTTAATGAACTTTAATATAATAGTTTAACTATTTCATATTCTGTGTTTGTGATTGTATTGTCCATCATAGATGTGCTGTAGTGTTAGCCATATATTTTGGGTTGGACTACATCCTAAAACCATAGCAACCATAGCATCGGATCATAGGTGGCGCTATAACAGTTAAAAAGGCTTCAAAAACACAACATTTCTATTGTAATTGGCCTCGAATTGCTAACAAATGCTCATTTTTTCACACAAACACTAGATCTTCATACCATATGATAGATCTCCTCATTCTCAACAATTTTTTGTCTAAGACCATTGCTGTCAATCCAACTGTTCTTTAAATATGTTCTTTAAATGTACTGTACCCAAAAGCCTAACATTTTTAAAAGAAAGCTTGCAACGTCTCAAAACTGTGACAAAAATGACAAATAATCTCATTCTAAACAAATATGCAAAATTTAAGAGAGACTGGGCAAAAATAACACTATAATAGTTATGATGTTTAAAATCTCAGTGTTTGTATGAGACATTGCATGAAATTGCAATAATAAGCACTAGATGTCAGTAGAAGACCACTAATGGGCTTATTCAGCTGAACAGAACTGTTTTTAATAGGTTTGATGATCGATTAACACTTATAAAATCACTGTTATAACATTTAAAATCAAATTTAGGCAAAGCTTAAAATTTTGTTCATACAGACATATCAGTTTTTTACAATTATGCCACATTATGATTACAGTGAAATCTGAAAAAGACACAAACTGTTACAAAGAGAATACTTGCAAGTAAAAGTGTTGGCCGATATCATTTATTTCAAATATCTGTACAAGAAAATGTGTATGCATGTATGTCTCTGTGTGTGTAAACATATTTATTCAGTATTAATATATTAGTTTAAACTTTTCGTTTCTGTGTGTGTATTTCTGTGAGCATATTGTCCATTTTGGATGTGTTTTACTGTCAGCCATGAATCCAGGTTGGCCTAGACCCTAAGCATACCACCTTAAAGACCTTAAAATGCTCGAACCCCGATAATTGCTGCTTGCAGCTATATTTATTATTATTATTATTATTATTATTATTCTTCCCTAGAACTGATCGTGCAGCCCAAACCGTAAGGCCTAGAGAGCTGAAACTTGGTCAGAAGGTAGTAGTCCTCCTCGCTACTCAGGCGCAAAGAACCGGCCCAATCGGCCTAAAGGTGGCGCTACAGCGCAAAAAACTAACTTTTTTTACATTTTTGGCCCTAGCTCGTACATTTTTTGTCGTAGACTCAAAAACTTTACATCGTTGCGATCCTTGGGTCAATACGCACAAAAGTGCACTGGCGCAGATTTTTCGTACGAAGCCCGGTTTTTCCGCAAAATGGCCGAATGTCCGAAACCTACTTTTGCGAACTAGTCCTAGGTTTTTCGCCCGATCGGAACCAAACCAGTACAGAAATGTTCTCTGGACACTGAATATCAATAATTATCAAAAAAAATTGAAATTTTGACTCATCGTTGCGAAGGGGCCCCAAAAAGTTTGTCAGGTGGAGGACCATTTTTACTAAAATGGCTATAACTCATGAACCAAATGAGATATCTTCACCAAACTCGGTACACATGTGTATACGCTTAATCTTTGGTCAAATAAAAAAAATTGCACAGCTCTGCCACTTGATGGCGCTATAAGCCTGAAAAAACATAAATTGACTATAACTTCGCAACGGTCAGTCCAATCAACCTGAAAATTGGTATGCAGTGTCTCTGTCCAATGTGCCATAAGGGTCTATAAGGATATTGGCGTATCTCAAAAAACATGGCCGCCATTGGCAAATGAATTTTGAGCACCCATTAGACAAGGTTAACAAAGGTCAATCGGAACGAAACTCACTGGGCATGTTAGACTCATGGCCCTAAAGGTCTGTAAGAATTTTGAAACAAATCGGCCACCAGTTGGCGCTAACGAGTTTTTTGCCTCTGTAACGTGCCTCACTCACGTGGCGTTTCACACATCCACACAATATGCATATCATTTGATAGATCTCCACATGCTGAGCAACTTTGCCTCAAGAACCATTGCTGTCAATCAAACCGTTCACTAATTATTCACAAATATGTGAAAACCCTACTTTTGCGAACTAGTCCTAGGTTTTTCGCTCAATCTCGATCAAACCACTGCAGCGCAGTTCTCCAGACTCTCTAGATCAATAATTATCAAAAAAATGTGGAATTTTGTACTTTGGGTAGCTATAACGGGGTCATTTAGAAAAGGGGCGTGGCCACATATACCCAAAAGCCTATAAACCCTAAACAAAAAGTCAAAACTTTACAAAAGTTGGAGAAAACATGTGTCAGATGATTCTTAACAAGCATGTAAAATTTTATGGAGATCGGACCATAGGTGGCGCTATGACAGTTAAAAAGGCTTCAAAAACACAAAATTTCAAAAGTAAATTGACTTAAATTGCTATAACATGCTCATATAATCACAGAAACACAAGATCTTCATACCATTTGATAGATCTCCTCATGCTGAGCAACTTTGCCTCAAGAACCATTGCTGTCAATCAAGTCGTTTATTACATATTCACAAATACGTGAAAAACCCACTTTTGCGAACTAGTCCTAGGTTATGCACTCGATCTCGATCAAACCACTGCAGCACAGTTCTCCAGACTCCCTAGATCAATAATTATAAAAAAAAAGTTAAACTTTTGACTCACAGTCGTAAAGGGGCGCCAAAACGTTCAAAAGAGGCGGGGCCACTTTCACTAAAATGGATATAACTTTGGAACAGAATGACATATCATCACCAAACTCAGAACACATATGTAAAAGCTCAGTCTTTGGGCAAATCCAAAAAATTGCGGAGCTTGACCACTTGGTGGCGCTATAATAGAGAAAAAACATAAAAATGGCTATAACTTCGCAACCATCAGTCCAATCAACCTGAAAATTGGTACGCTGTGCCTCTGTCCAATGTGCCATAAGGGTCTATAAGGACATTGGCGTATCATAGGTGACGCTATAACAGTTAAAAAGGCTTTAAAAACAAGATTTCTATGGTAAATGGCCTCAAGTTGTTAAAAAATGCTCATCTATTCACACAAACGCTAGATCTTAAACTTACATCTGTATGATATATCGTCTCATTCTGAACAACTTTGCATACAACCTCAAAGGCCTTATATGCTCGAACCCCGGTAATTGCTGCTTGCAGCTATATTTAGGGGTTCGAGCACGCAGTGCTGAAACCCTATTGTAATTGTCAGGATTATTATTATTATTCTTTTACGCTAAAACTGATCGTGCAGACCAAACCGTAAGGCCTAGAGAGCTGAAACTTGGCCAGAAGGTAGAGCTCCCTGAGGGGACGTTCTGACAAAGACTCACCCCAATCGGCCTATAGGTGGCGCTACAGAGAACAAAATTGTGAAATCGATCATAACTCCTAAACCGTTTGTCGAACACTGAAGTGTCTTATATCATTGGAATCCTTGGCTCAATCAAAACAAAATGGCTATCTCCGATTTCATTTCCGGTATGCAAATTTTTCCGCCATTTTGAAATTTGTTAAAAACCTACTTTTGCGAACTAGTCCTAGGTTTTTCGACCAATCGGAACCAAACCAGTGCAGAAATGTTCTCTGGAGAGTGAAGATCAATAATTATCAAAAAAAAGTTGAAATTTTGCCTCACGATCGCAAAGGGGCGCCAAAACGTTCGAAAGAGGCGGGGCCATTTTTACTAAAATGGCTATAACTTTTGAACGGAATGACATATCATCACCAAACTCGGTACACATATGTACAAGCTCAATCTTTGGTCAAATCAAAACAATTGCGGGGCTTGACCACTTGGTGGCGCTATAAGGGGGAAAAAACATGAAAATGACTATAACTATGCAATTGTTGGTCCGATCGATCTGAAAATTGGTATGCAGTGTCTCTGTCCAATGTGCCATAAGGGTCTATGAGGACATTGGCGTATCTCAAAAAACATTGCTGCCATCAGCCAATGAAATTTGAGCACCTATTAGACAAGGTTAACAGAGGCCGATCGGAACGAAACTCACTGGGCATGTTCGACTCATGGCCCTAAAGGTCTGTAAGAATTTTGAAAGAAATCGGCCACTAGTTGGTGCTAACGAGTTTTCTTGCCTCTGTAATCACGTGGTGTTTCACACATCCACACAATATGCATATCATTTGATAGATCTCCTCATGATGAACAACTTTGCCTCAAGAACTATTGCTGTCAATCAAACCGTTCATTAATTATTCACAAATATGTGAAAAACCTACTTTTGCGAACTAGTCCTAGGTTTTTCACTCAATCTCGATCAAACCACTGCAGTCATATTCTCTGGACGCTCTAGATCAATAATTATCAAAAAAATGTGGAATTTTGTCCTTTGGTTAGCTATAACGGGGTCATTTAGAAAAGGGGCGTGGCCACATATATCCAAAAGCCTATAAACCCTAAACAAAAACTCAAAACTTTCTGAAAATTGGTAACAACATGTGTCACATGACTCTTAACAAGCATGCAAAGTTTCGTGCAGATCGGACCATAGGTGGCGCTATAACAGTTAAAAAGGCTTCAAAAACACAACCTGTGTATAGTAAATGGCTTCAAATGGCTAAATAAATGCTCATATATTCACACAAACACTAGATCTTCATATCATTTGATAGATCTCCTCATGATGAACAACTTTGCCTCAAGAACCATTGCTGTCATTCAAGTCGTTCATTAAATATTCACAAATATGTTAAAACCCTACTTTTGCGAACTAGTCCTAGGTTTTTCACTCGATCTTGAGCAGACCACTGCAGTAATATTCTCTGGACTCTCTAGATCAATAATTATCAAAAAAAATTTGAATTTTGTCCTTTGGTTAGCTATAACGGGGTCATTTACAAAATGGGTGTGGCCACATATACGCAAAATCCTATAAACCCTAAACAAAAACTCAAAACTTTCTGAAAATTGGTAACAACATGTGTCAGATGACTCTTAACCAGCATGCAATGTTTCATGGAGATCACACCATAGGTGGCGCTATAAGCTTCAAAAACACTGGTTTTCTATGGTAAATGGTCTCAAATTGCTGAAAAAATTCTCATATATTCACACAAACACTAGATCTTCATATCATATGACAAATCTTTTGAACAACTTTGCATAGCACCTTAAAGGCCTTAAATGCTCGAACCCCGGTAATTGCTGCTTGCAGCTATATTTAGGGGTTCGAGCGCGTAGCGCTGAAACCCTATTGTAATTGTTAAGATTTTTTTTATTATTATTATTATTCCGCGCTAAAACTGATCGTGCAGCCCAAACCGTAAGGCCTAGAGAGCTGAAACTTGGTCAGAAGGTAGTAGTCCTCCTCGCTACTCAGGCGCAAAGAACCGGCCCACTCGGCCTAAAGGTGGCGCTACAGCGCAAAAAACTAACTTTTTTTACATTTTTGGCCCTAGCTCGTACATTTTTTGTCGTAGACTCAAAAAATTTACATCGTTGCAATCCTTGGGTCAATACGCACAAAAGTGCACTGGCGCAGATTTTTCGTACGAAGCCCGGTTTTTCCTCAAAATGGCCGAATGTCCGAAACCTACTTTTGCGAACTAGTCCTAGGTTTTTCGCCCGATCGGAACCAAACCAGTGCAGAAATGTTCTCTGGACACTGAATATCAATAATTATCAAAAAAAAGTTGAAATTTTGACTCATCGTTGCGAAGGGGCCCCAAAAAGTTTGTCAGGTGGAGGACCATTTTTACTAAAATGGCTATAACTCATGAACCAAATGAGATATCTTCACCAAACTCGGTACACTTGTGTATAAGCTTAATCTTTGGTCAAATAAAAAAAATTGCACAGCTCTGCCACTTGATGGCGCTATAAGCCTGAAAAAACATAAAGATGCAATAACTATGCAATCGTTAGTCTGATCGACCTGAAAATTGGTATGGAGTGTCTCTGTCCAATGTGTCATAAGGGTCTATGAGGACATTGGCGTATCTCAAAAAACATGGCCGCCATCGGCCAATGAATTTTGAGCCCCCATTAGACAAGGTTAACGAAGGTCAATCGGAACGAAACTCACTGGGCATGTGCGACTCATGGCCCTAAAGGTCTGTAAGAATTTTGAAAGAAATCGGCCACTAGTTGGCGCTAACGAGTTTTTTGCCTCTGTAACATGCCTCACTCGCGTGGCGTTTCACACATCCACAAAATATGCATATCATTTGATAGATCTCCACATGCTGAGCAACTTTGCCTCAAGAACCATTGCTGTCAATCAAACCGTTCACTAATTATTCACAAATATGTGAAAAACCTACTTTTGCGAACTAGTCCTAGGTTTTTCGCTCAATTTCGATCAAACCACTGCAGCACAGTTCTCCAGACTCTCTAGATCAATAATTATCAAAAAAATGTGGAATTTTGTCCTTTGGGTAGCTATAACGGGGTCATTTAGAAAAGGGGCGTGGCCACATATATCCAAAAGCCTATCAAACCTAAACAAAAACTCAAAACTTTACAAAAGTTGGAGAAAACATGTGGCAGATGACTCTTAACAAGCATGTAAAATTTCATGGAGATCAGACTATAGGTGGCGCTATGACAGTTAAAAAGCCTTCAACAACACGAAATTTCAAAAGTAAATTGCCTTAAATTGCTATAACATGCTCATATAATCACAGAAACACTAGAACTTCATACCATATGATAGATCTCCTGATGCTGAGCAACTTTGCCTCAAGAACCTTTGATATCAATCAAGTCGTTTATTACATATTCACAAATATGTGAAAAACCTACTTTTGCGAACTAGTCCTAGGTTATTCACTCGATCTCGATCAAACCACTGCAGCACAGTTCTCCAGACTCCCTAGATCAATAATTATCAAAAGAAAGTTAAACTTTTGACTCACAGTCACAAAGGGGCACCAAAACGTTCAAAAGAGGCGGGGCCACTTTTAGTAAAATGGCTATAACTTTGGAACAAAATGACATATCATCACCAAACTCAGAACACATATGTAAAAGCTCAGCCTTTGGTCAAACAAAAAAAATTGCACAGTTCTACCACTTGGTGGCGCTATAAGCCTGAAAAAACATAAAAATGACTATAACTATGCAATCGTTGGTCCGATCGACTTGAAAATTGGTATGCAGTGTCTTAGTCCAATGCGGCATAAGGGTCTATAAGGACATTGGCGTATCTCAAAAAACATGGCCGCAATCGACCAATGAAATTTGAGCACCCATTAGACAAGGTTAACGGAGGCCGATCGGAACGAAACTCACTGGGCATGTTTGACTCATGGCCCTAAAGGTCTGTAAGAATTTTGAAACAAATCGGCCACTAGTTGGCGCTAACGAGTTTTATGGCTCCGTAATCACGTGGTGTTTCACACATCCACACAATATGCATATCATTGGATAGATCTCCAAATGCTGAGCAACTTTGCCTCAAGAACCATTGCTGTCAATCAAACCGTTCATTAATTATTCACAAATATGTGAAAAACCTACTTTTGCGAACTAGTCCTAGGTTTTTCACTCAATCTCGATCAAACCACTGCAGTCATATTCTCTGGACTCTCTAGATCAATAATTATCAAAAAAATGTTGAATTTTGTCCTTTGGTTAGCTGTAATAGGGCCATTTACAATAGGGGCGTGGCCACATATACCCAAAAGCTTATAAAACCAAAACAAAAACTCAAAATGTTACGAAAATTGGTGAGAACATATGTCAGATGATTCTTAACAAGCATGCAAAGTTTCATGCAGATCGGAGCATAGGTGGCGCTATAACAGCTAAAAAGGCTTTAAAAACAAGATTTCTATGGTAAATGGCCTCAGATTGTTAAAAAATGCTCATCTATTCACACAAACACTAGATCTTACACTTACATCTGCATGATATATCCTCTCATTCTGAACAACTTTGCATACCACCTAAAAGGCCTTATATGCTCGAACCCCGGTAATTGCTGCTTGCAGCTATATTTAGGGGTTCGAGCGCGTAGCGCTGAAACCCTATTGTAATTGTTAGGATTTTTATTATTATTATTATTATTATTATTATTATTATTATTATTATTCTTCCCTAGAACTGATCGTGCAGCCCAAACCGTAAGGCCTAGAGAGCTGAAACTTGGTCAGAAGGTAGTAGTCCTCCTCGCTACTCAGGCGCAAAGAACCGGCCCAATCGGCCTAAAGGTGGCGCTACAGCGCAAAAAACTAACTTTTTTTACATTTTTGGCCCTAGCTCGTACATTTTTGGTCGTAGACTCAAAAAATTTACATCGTTGCAATCCTTGGGTCAATACGCACAAAAGTGCACTGGTGCAGATTTTTCGTACGAAGCCCGGTTTTTCCGCAAAATGGCCGAATGTCCGAAACCTACTTTTGCGAACTAGTCCTAGGTTTTTCGCCCGATCGGAACCAAACCAGTGCAGAAATGTTCTCTTGACACTGAATATCAATAATTATCAAAAAAAAGTTGAAATTTTGACTCATCGTTGCGAAGGGGCCCCAAAAAGTTTGTCAGGTGGAGGACCATTTTTACTAAAATGGCTATAACTCAGGAACCAAATGGCATATCGTTACGAAACTTGACACACTTATGTACAAGCTCAATCTTTGGTAAAATAAAAAAAATTGCACAGCTCTGCCACTTGGTGGCGCTAAAAGCCTGAAAAACAATAAAATGACTATAACTATGCAATCGTTAGTCCGATCGACCTGAAAATTGGTATGCAGTGTCTCTGTCCAATGTGCCATAAGGGTCTATGAGGACATTGGCGAATCTCAAAAAACATGGCTGCCATCGGCCAATGAAGTTTGAGCACCCATTAGACAAGGTTAACGAAGGTCAATCGGAACGAAACTCACTGGGCATGTTCGACTCATGGCCCTAAAGGTCTTTAAGAATTTTGAAAGAAATCGGCCACTAGTTGGCGCTAACGACTTTTTTGCCTCTCTAACATGCCTCACTCGCGTGGCGTTTCACACATCCACACAATATGCATATCATTTGATATATCTCCACATGCTGAGCAACTTTGCCTCAAGAACCATTGCTGTCAATCAAATCATTCAATAATTATTCACAAATATGTGAAAAACCTACTTTTGCGAACTAGTCCTAGGTTTTTCGCTCAATCTCGATCAAACCACTGCAGCGCAGTTCTCCAGACTCTCTAGATCAATAATTATCAAAAACATGTTGAATTTTGTCCTTCGGTTAGCTATAACGGGGTCATTTAGAAAAGGGGCGTGGCCACATATACCCAAAAGCCTAAAAAATCTAAACAGAAACTCAAAACTTCCCAAAAGTTGGAGAAAACATGTGTCACATGACTCTTAAAAAGCATGTAAAATTTCATGGGGATCGGACCATAGGTGGCGCTATGACAGTTAAAATGGCTTTAACAACATGAAATTTCAAAAGTAAATTGCCTTAAATTGCTATACCATGCTCATATAATCACAAAAACACTAGAACTTCATACCATATGATAGATCTCCTCATGCTGCGCAACTTTGCCTCAAGAACCATTGCTGTCAATCAAGTCATTTATTACATATTCACAAATATGTGAAAAACCCACTTTTGCGAACTAGTCCTAGGTTATTCACTCGATCTCGATCAAACCACTGCAGCACAGTTCTCCAGGCTCCCTAGATCAATAATTATGAAAAAAAAGTTAAACTTTTGACTCACAGTCGCAAAGGGGCGCCAAAACGTTCAACAGAGGCGGGGCCACTTTTAGTAAAAAGGCTATAACTTTGGAACAGAATGACATATCATCACCAAACTCAGAACACTTATGTAAAAGCTCAGCCTTTGGTCAAATCCAAAAAATTGCGGAGCTTGACCACTTGGGGGCGCTATAATAGAGAAAAAATATAAAAATGGCTATAACGTCGCAACCTTCAGTCCAATCAACCTGAAAAATGGTATGCAGTGTCTCTGTCCAATGTGCCATAAGGGTCTATGAGAACATTGGCGTATCTCAAAAAACATGGCCGCCATCTACCTATGAATTTTGAGCACCTATTAGACAAGGTTAACTGAGGCCGATCGGAACAAAACTCACTGGGCATGTTCGACTCATGGTCCTAAAGGTCTGTAAGAACTTTAAAAGAAATCGGCCACTAGTTGGCGATAACGAATTTCTTGCCTCTGTAATCACGTGGTGTTTCACACATCCACACAATATGCATATCACTTGATAGATCTCCTCATGATGAACAACTTTGCCTCAAGAACCATTGCTGTCAATCAAACCCTTCATTAATTATTCACAAATATGTGAAAAACCTACTTTTGCGAACTAGTCCTAGGTTTTTCACTCAATCTCGATCAAACCACTGCAGTAATGTTCTCTGGACTCTCTAGATCATTAATTATCAAAAACATGTTGAATTTTGTCCTTTGGTTAGCTATAACGGGGTCATTTACAAAAGGGGAGTGGCCACATATATCCAAAAGCCTATAAAACCTAAACAAAACCTCAAAACGTTATGAAAATTGGAGCAATCATGTGTCAGATGATTCTTAACAAGCATGCAAAGTTTCATGGAGATCGGAGCATAGGTGGCGCTATAACAGTTAAAAAGCCTTTAAAAACAAGATTTCTATGGGAAATGGCCTCAAATTGTTAAAAAATGCTCATCTATTCACACAAACACTAGATCTTACACTTCTGTCTGTATGATATATCACCTCATTCTGAACAAATTTCCATACCACCTCAAAGGCCTTAAATGCTCGAACCCCGGTAATTGCTGCTTGCAGCTATATTTATTATTATTTTTATTATTATTTTTCTGCCGTAAAACTTATCGTGCAGACCAAACCGTAAGGCCTAGAGACTTCAAACTTGGCCAGATGGTAGACCTCAATTTGGGGAGAACCTATCAAAGTATGAGCCCAAACGGCCCATAGGTGGCGCTATAGTGAACCAAAACGCGAAAGTGCTCATAACTCCTAAACCGCTTGTCATAGACTCAAAAAAATTAGATATTTGGAATCCTTGGGTCAATACAAATTGAAAACCCCCCCTGTGATTTGGGGTCCTGGAGGCCCCGTTTTCCCGCAAATTTTAATCATGTCCAAAACCTACTTTTGTGAACTAGTCCTAGGTTTTTCGCCCGATCGGAACCAAACCAGTGCAGAAATGTTCACTGGACAGTGAAGATCAATAATTATCAAAAAAATGTCATATTTCCACTCATCGTTGCGAAGGGGCCGCAAAAAGTTTGTCAGGTGGACGGCCATTTTTACTAAAATGGCTATAACTCATGAACCGAATGAGGTATCTTCACCAAACTCGGTACGCATGTGTAATATCTCAATCTTTGGTGAAATAAAAAAAATTGCCGAGCTTGACCACTTGGTGGTGCTATGAGATGCAAAAACACAAAAACAGCTATAATTACACAACTGTTAGTCCGATCAACCTCAAACTTGGTATGCAGTGTCTCTGTCCAATGTCCCACAAGGGTCTATGAGGACATTGGCGTATCTAAAAAAACATGGCCGCCATCGGCCAATGAAGATTGAGCACCTATTAGACAAGCTTAACAGAGGCCGATCGGAACGAAACTCACTAGGCATATTCGACTCATGGCCATAAAGGTCTGTAAGAATTTTGAAACAAATCGGCCACTAGTTGGCGCTAACAAGTTTTTTGCCTCTGTAATCACGTGGTGTTTCACACATCCACAAAATATGCATATCATTTGATAGATCTCCTCATGATGAACAACTTTGCCTCTAGAACCATTGCTGTCAATCAAATCAATCATTAAATATTCACAAATATGTGAAAAAGCTACTTTTGTGAACTAGTCCTAGGTTTTTTGCTCAATCTCGATCAAACCACTGCAGTAATATTCTCTGGACTCTCTAGATCAATAATTATCAAAAAAATGTTGAATTTTGTCCTTTGGGTAGCTATAACGGTGTCATTTAGAAAAGGGGCGTGGCCACATATACCCAAAAGCCTATAAAACCTAAACAAAAACTAAAAACTTTACAAAAGTTGGAGAAAACATGTGTCAGATGACTCTTAAGAAGCATGTAAAATTTCATGGAGATCGGACCATAGATGTCGCTATGACAGTCAAAAAGGCTTCAAAAACACGAAATTTCAAAAGTAAAATGCCTTAAATTGCTATAACATGCTCATATAATCACAGAAACACTAGAACTTCATACCATATGATAGATCTCCTCATGCTGAGCAACTTTGCCTCAAGAACCTTTGTTGTCAATCAAGTCGTTTATTACATATTCACAAATATGTGAAAACCCTACTTTTGCGAACTAGTCCTAGGTTATTCACTCAATCTCGATCAAACCACTGCAGCACAGTTCTCCAGACTCTCTAGATTAATAATTATCAAAAAAAAGTTCAACTTTTGACTCACAGTCGCAAAGGGGCACCAAAACTTTCAAAAGAGGCGGGGCCACTTTTAGTAAAATGGCTATAACTTTGGAACAGAATGACATATCATCACCAAACTCGGAACATATATGTAAAATCTCAGCCTTTGGTCAAATCCAAAAAATTGCGGAGCTTGACCACTTGGTGGCGCTATAATAGAGAAAAAACATAAAAATGGCTATAACTTCGCAACCGTCAGTCCAATCGACCTGAAAATTGGTATGCAGTGTCTCTGTCCAATGTGACATAAGGGTCTATGAGGACATTGGCGTATCTAAAAAAACATGGCCGCCATCGACCAATGAAATTTGAGCAGCTATTAGACAAGGTTAACGGAGGCCGATCGGAACGAAACTCACTGGGCATCTTCGACTCATGGCCCTAAAGGTCTGTAAGAATTTTGAAACAAATCGGCCACTAGTTGGCGCTAACGAGTTTTATGGCTCTGTAATCACGTGGTGTTTCACAAATCCACACAATATGCATACCATTTGATAGATCTCCTCATGATGAACAACTTTGCCTCAAGAACCATTGCTGTCAATCAAATCGTTCATTAAATATTCACAAATATGTTAAAAACTTACTTTTGCGAACTAGTCCCTGGGTTTTCACTCAATCTCGATCAAACCACTGCAGTAATATTCTCTGGACTCTATAGATCAATAATTATCAAAAAAATGTTGAATTTTGTCCTTCAGTTAGCTGTAATGGGGCAATTTTACAAAAGCGGCATGGCCACATATACCCAATAGCTTATAAAACCAAAACAAAAACTCAAAACTTTACGAAAATTGGTGAAAACATGTGTCAGATGATTCTTAACAAGCATGCAAAGTTTCATAGAGATCGGAGCATAGGTGGCACAATAACAGTTAAAAAGGCTTTAAAAACAAGATTTCTATGGTAAATGGCCTCAAATTGTTAAAAAATGCTCATCTATTCACAGAAACACTAGATCTTACACTTACATCTGTATGATATATCGTCTCATTCTGAACAAATGTGCATACCACCTCAAAGGCCTTAAATGCTCGAACCCCGGTAATTGCTGCTTGCAGCTATATTATCTATTTGTAATTGATAGGATAATTTTTTTTTTCCCCTAAAACTGAATGGGCAGCCCAACCCGTAAGGCCTAGAGCCTTGAAACTTGGCCAGAAGGTAGAGCTCCCTGTGGGGACATTCTGACAAAGACTGAGCCTAATCGGCCTAAAGGTGGCGCTACAGCGCAAAAAACTAAAATTTATCAGTTTATTGGCCTAAGCTTGTAAACCGTTTGTCGTAGACTCAAAAACTTTACATCGTTGCGTTCCTTGGGTCAGCCCGAACAAAAGTGGAGTGCGAAATTTTTGAGCTGCGACGCACGGTTGACCCCGAAAAATGGACGTGAATCCGAAACCTACTTTTGCAAACTAGTCCTAGGTTTTTCACCCAATCGGAACCAAACCAGTGCAGAAATATTCTCTGGACACTGAATATCAATAATTATCAAAAAAAAGTTGAACTTTTCACTCACGGTCACAAAGGGCCACCAAAACGTTCCAAAGTGACGGGGCCACTTTTAATAAAATGGCTATAACTTTTGAAAGGAATGAGATATCTTCACCAAACTTGGTACACATATGTAGAAGCTTAATCTTTGGTCAAATCAACTGAAAAAACAATATTATGACACCGCCGTTAGTCCGATTGACTTGAAAATTGGTATGCAGTCTCTTGGACCAAAGGGGCACAAGTGTCTATGAGGACATTGGTGTATCTCAAAAACATGGCCGCCATTGGCCAATGAAGTTTGAGCACCTGTTTGACAAGGTTAACGGAGGTCGATTGGAACGAAACTCACTGGGCATGTTCGACTCATGGCCCTAAAGGTCTGTAAGAATTTTGAAAGAAATCGGCCACTAGTTGGCGCTAACGAGTTTTTTTGCCTTTGTACACACGTGGTGTTTCACATATCCACACAATATGCATATCATTTGATAGATCTCCTCATGATGAACAACTTTGCCTCAAGAACCATTGCTGTCAATCAAATCGTTCATTAATTATTCACAATTATGTGAAAAACCTACTTTTGCGAACTAGTCCTAGGTTTTTTGCTCAATCTTGATCAGACCACTGCAGCACAATTCTCTGGACTCTCTAGATCAATAATTATCAAAAAAATGTGAAATTTTGTCATTTGGTTAGCCATAACGGGGGCATTTACAAAAGGGGCGTTGCCAAAAATACCCAAAAGCTTATAAAACCTAAACAAAAACTCAAAACTTTACGAAAATTGGTGAGAACATGTGACAGATGACTCTGAATAAGCATGCAAAGTTTTGTGAAGATCGGACCATAGGTGGCGCTATAACAGTTAAAAAGGCTTCAAAAACACAAGCTGTGTATGGTAAATGGCTTCAAACGGCTAAATATATGCACTTATATTTACACAAACACTAAATCTTCATATCATTTGATAGATCTCCTCATGATGAACAACTTTGCCTCAAGAACCATTGCTGTCAACCAAATCCCTCATTAAATATTCACAAATATGTGAAAAACCTACTTTTGCAAACTAGTTCTAGGTTTTTTGCTCAATCTCGATCAAACCATTGCAGTAATATTCTCTGGACACTCTAGATCAATAATTATCAAAAAAATGTTGAATTTTGTCCTTCGGTTAGATGTAATGGGGGTATTTACAATAGGGCGTTGCCACATATACCCAAAAGCTTATAAAACCAAAACGAAAACTCAAAATGTTACGAAAATAGGAGAAAACCTGTGTCAGATGATTCTTAACAAGCATGCAAAGCTTCATGGAGATCAGAGCATAGATGGCGCAATAACAGTTAAAAAGGCTTTAAAAACAAGATTTATATGGTAAATGGCCTCAAATTGTTAAAAAATGCTCATCTATTCACACAAACACTAGATCTTACACTTACATCTGTATGATATATCCCCTCATTCTGAACAACTTTGCATACCACCTAAAAGGCCTTATATGCTCGAACCCCGGTAATTGCTGCTTGCAGCTATATTTATTATTATTATTATTATTTTCCGCTAAAACTGATCGTGCAGACCAAACCGTAAGGCCTAGAGAGCTGAAACTTGGGCAAAAGGTAGAGCTCCCCGTGGGGACGTTCTGACAAAGTCTCGCCCAAATCGGCCTAAAGGTGGCGCTACAGCGCAAAAAACCAAAATTTTTTACATTTTTGGCCCTAGCTCGTACAATTTTTGTCGTAGACTCAAAAACTTTACATTGTTGCAATCCTTGGGTCAATACGCACAAAAGTGCACAGGTGCAATTTGGGCTCTAGGACGTACCGTTTTTCCGCAAAATGGCCGAATGTCCGAAACCTACTTTTGCGAACTAGTCCTAGGTTTTTCACCCGAGCGGAACCAAACCAGTGCAGAAATGTTCTCTGGACACTGAATATGAATAATTATCAAAAAAAGTTGAAATTTTGACTCATCGTTGCGAAAGGGCCCCAAAAAGTTTGTCAGGTGGAGGGCCATTTTTACTAAAATGGCTATAACTCATGAACCAAATGAGATATCTTCACCAAACTCGGTACACATGTGTATAAGCACAATCTTTGGTCAAATAAAAAAAATTGCTCAGCTCTGCCACTTGGTGGCGCTATAAGCCTGAAAAAACATAAAAATGACTATAACTATGCAATCGTTAGTCCGATCGACTTGAAAATTGGTATGCCGTGTCTCTGTCCAATGTGCCATAAGGGTCTATGAGGACATTGGCGTATCTCAAAAAACATGGCTGCCATTGGCCAATGAAGTTTGAGCACCTATTAGACAAGGTTAACGAAGGTCAATCGGAATGAATCTCACTGGGCATGTTCGACTCATGGCCCTAAACGTCTGTAAGAATTTTTAAAGAAATCGGTCACTAGTTGGCGCTAACGAGTTTTATGGCTCTGTAATCACGTGGTGTTTCACACATCCACACAATATGCATATCATTTGATAGATCTCCTCATGATGAACAACTTTGCCTCAAGAACCATTGCTGTCAATCAAACCGTTCATTAATTATTCACAAATATGTGAAGAACCTACTTTCGCGAACTAGTCCTAGGTTTTTTGCTCAATCTCGATCAAACCACTGCAGCGCAGTTCTCCAGACTCTCTAGATCAATAATTATCAAAAAAATGTGGAATTTTGTCCTTTGGGTAGCTATAACGGGGTCATTTAGAAAAGGGGCGTGGTCACATACACCCAAAAGCCTATCAAACCTAAACAAACACTCAAAACTTTACAAAAGTTGGAGAAAACATGTGTCAGATGACTCTTAACAAGCATGCAAAGTTTCGTGAAGATCGGACCATAGGTGGCGCTATAACAGTTAAAAGGCTTCAAAAACACAAGGTGTGTATGGTAAATGGCTTCAAATGGCTAAATACATGCTCAAATATTCACACAAACACTAGATCTTCATATCATTTGATAGATCTCCTCATGATGAACACCTTTGCCTCAAGAACCATTGCTGTCAATCAAACCGTTCATTAATTATTCACAAATATCTTAAAACCCTACTTTTGCGAACTAGTCCTAGGTTTTTTGCTTAATCTCGATCAAACTACTGCAGTAATATTCTCTGGACTCTCTAGATCAATAATTATCAACAAAATGTTGAATTTTGTCCTTCGGTTAACTATAACAGGGTCATTTACAACAGGGGCGTGGCCACATATCCCCAAAAGCCTATCAAAACTAAAGAAAAACTCAAAACGTTACGAAAATTGGTGAAAACATGTGTCAGATGATTCTTAACAAGCATGCAAAGTTTCGCGAAGATCGGACCATAGGTGGCGCTATAAGAGTTAAAAAGGCTTCAAAACACAAGCTGTGTATGGTAAATGGCAAATGACAAACTGTTCATTGCTTAAGTCTTTTAAAAACATATATTCATTTAAACAAAATAAAAAAAAAAAAAACATTCAATAAAGGAGACAGTGTCTCACTTCATTAAGACTTGTTTGACTATTGAAATTTCCTGAATGAATGATTTAATGACATACCTTTTTTTTTTAAACGGGCAGTTGTCGCCACCTCCTGGCGGAAGAGGATAAGCGTGACAATAGATACACGTGTTAAAATACTTTCGTTTTTATCGCTACTGTAGACAATAAGTGTTTATGCCCAAACTATAAACTTTTATCCCAGTACTTCTATTATTTAAATATCTGTAACACAGAAATAATCATTATAATGTGGGTGAAAAGACTGTTTGTGTTGCTCTTTCTGCGTTCACATTTACTCCGATCTTCTGATTCATTAACATGGCAGCGACAAAACCTGCTTTTCACGCTCCACTGACACTGGCGATGTGAAACAGTCCTAATAGACAAAGATAATGTGTTGTCATTTAGGAATAAGATCGCTTGGGTGTTTGAATCGACACCTCAATATTTTAAGGATTAATAGTGCAGCTCTAATGTAAACACGGCAAAATGTTGTGGGATGATACTGTCACGAGATCTCGCGAAATCCGACTGGTCTCGTCACATCCCTACCATTTAGATAGCCACTTAATAATAAGATCATGATCTACTGTACCCGAGTCTATAAAACCTAAAAGAAAAGAAAATTTCACAAACCTAAGTCAAATCATCATCATCATATGATTCTAAACCAGCCTGCATTTTAACGACATCAGGCAAAAAAAGGCAATGTAACAGTTATAAAGCTCAAAAACTATGCATCGCTCTTTAAAATGTCTTGAAATTACAACTATAACCACTAGATGGCAGTAGAAGATCACTAATGGCTCATTGAAATGAACAGTGCTATTCACAGATTTTCCATTTATTTCAATTCATGCAAAGACTAAATCACTGTTATAACATTTCAAATCACATTTAGTCAAAGTTTAACACTTCATTTAAACACATATATCATATTTGACAATAATACAAGATTATGATTACAGTGAAACCTGAAATTTATATATAAAATCTTAAAAAGACTTGCACTAAACATTTTGTCACCTACCATTTAATACACAAATCTCTTATGTGCAACAAAATGTGTGCAGTAATGCTTAATGAACATTAATGTAACAGTTTAACTATTTAATTTCTGTTTGTGAGTGTATTCTCCATCATGGATGTGGCAACATAATAAGATGATCATGAGCTACTGTACCCAAAAGTCTATAAAACCTAAAAGAAAACAAAATTTCACAAACCTAAGTAAAATCATCATCATACGATTTTAAACAAACATACATTTCATAGACATTAGGCAAAAAAGGCCATGTAACAGTTATAAAGCTTAAAAGTAATGGATCTCTCTTTAAAACGGGAAATTGCAACTATAACCACTAGATGGCAGTAGAAGACCACTAATGGGTCACTGAAATGACTAGAACAGTGCATTTTCATGGTTTCAAGCTTTAATTTCATACAAAGATGATACTAAATCAATGTTATATCATTTCAAATCACATTTAGTAAAACTTTACCACTTCATTTATACAGATGGATTACATTTGACAATTATGCAAGATTATGATTACAGTGAAACCTGAAAATGATATATAAACTCTTAAAAACATAAGACTTACAGTAAGCATTTTGTCACCTACTATTTATGACCGAAATCTCTTATGTGCAACAAAATGTGTGTGTGTGTGTGTGTGTGTAATAATGCTTAATGAACTTTAATATAATAGTTTAACTATTTCATATTCTGTGTTTGTGATTGTATTGTCCATCATAGATGTGCTGTAGTGTTAGCCATATATTTTGGGTTGGACTGCATCCTAAAACCATAGCAACCATAGCATCGGATCATAGGTGGCGCTATAACAGTTAAAAAGGCTTCAAAAACACAACATTTCTATTGTAATTGGCCTCGAATTGCTAACAAATGCTCATTTTTTCACACAAACCCTAGATCTTCATACCATATGATAGATCTCCTCATTCTCAACAATTTTTTGTCTAAGACCATTGCTGTCAATCCAACTGTTCTTTAAATATGTTCTTTAAATGTACTGTACCCAAAAGCCTAACATTTTTAAAAGAAAGCTTGCAACGTCTCAAAACTGTGACAAAAATGACAAATAATCTCATTCTAAACAAATATGCAAAATTTAAGAGACTGGGCAAAAATAACACTATAATAGTTATGATGTTTAAAATCTCAGTGTTTGTATGAGACATTGCATGAAATTGCAATAATAACCACTAGATGTCAGTAGAAGACCACTAATGGGCTTATTCAGCTGAACAGAACTATTTTTAATAGGTTTGATGATCGATTAACACTTATAAAATCACTGTTATAAGATTTAAAATCACATTTAGGCAAAGCTTAAAATTTTGTTCATACAGACATATCAGTTTTTTACAATTATGCCACATTATGATTACAGTGAAATCTGAAAAAGACACAAACTGTTACAAAGAGAATACTTGCAAGTAAAAGTGTTGGCCCATATCATTTATTTCAAATATCTGTACAAGAAAATGTGGATGCATGTATGTCTCTGTGTGTGTAAACATATTTATTCAGTATTAATATATTAGTTTAAACTTTTCGTTTCTGTGTGTGTATTTCTGTGAGCATATTGTCCATTTTGGATGTGTTTTACTGTCAGCCATGAATCCAGGTTGGCCTAGACCCTAAGCATACCACCTTAAAGACCTTAAAATGCTCGAACCCCGATAATTGCTGCTTGCAGCTATATT
>VONZ01002645.1:0-42856 GCA_012976165.1 Labeo catla | reverse complement strand
GTGGCATGGGCAATCAGCCTGTGGCACTGCTGAGGTGTTATGGAGGCCCAGGATGCTTCGATAGCGGCCTTAAGCTCATCCAGAGTGTTGGGTCTTGCGTCTCTCAACTTTCTCTTCACAATATCCCACAGATTCTCTATGGGGTTCAGGTCAGGAGAGTTGGCAGGCCAATTGAGCACAGTAATACCATGGTCAGTAAACCATTTACCAGTGGTTTGGCACTGTGAGCAGGTGCCAGGTCGTGCTGAAAAATGAAATCTTCATCTCCATAAAGCTTTTCAGCAGATGGAAGCATGAAGTGCTCCAAAATCTCCTGATAGCTAGCTGCATTGACCGCAGCTGACATGGCACCCCAGACCATCACTGACTGTGGGTACTTGACACTGGACTTCAGGCATTTTGGCATTTCCCTCTCCCCAGTCTTCCTCCAGACTCTGGCACCTTGATTTCGAATGACATGCAAAATTTGCTTTCATCCGAAAAGCAACAGTCCAGTGCTGCTTCTCTGTAGCCCAGGTCAGGTGCTTCTGCCGCTGTTTCTGGTTCAAAAGTGGCTTGACCTGGGGAATGCGGCACCTGTAGCCCATTTCCTGCACACGCCTGTACACGGTGGCTCTGGATGTTTTTACTCCAGACTCAGTCCACTGCTTCCGCAGGTCCCCCAAGGTCTGGAATCGGTCCTTCTCCACAATCTTCCTCAGGGTCCGGTCACCTCTTCTCGTTGTGCAGCGTGTTCTGCCACACTTTTTCCTTCCCACAGACTTCCCACTGAGGTGCCTTGATACAGCACTCTGGGAACAGCCTATTCGTTCAGAAATTTCTTTCTGTGTCTTACCCTCTTGCTTGAGGGTGTCAATGATGGCCTTCTGGACAGCAGTCAGGTCGGCAGTCTTACCCATGATTGCGGTTTTGAGTAATGAACCAGGCTGGGAGTTTTTAAAAGCCTCAGGAATCTTTTGCAGGTGTTTAGAGTTAATTAGTTGATTCAGATGATTAGGTTAATAGCTCGTTTAGAGAACCTTTTCATGATATGCTAATTTTTTGAGATAGGAATTTTGGGTTTTCATGAGCTGTATGCCAAAATCATCAATATTAAAACAATAAAAGGCTTGAAACTACTTCAGTTGTGTGTAATGAATCTAAAATATATGAAAGTCTAATGTTTATCAGTACATTACAGAAAATAATGAACTTTATCACAATATGCTAATTTTTTGAAAAGGACCTGTAATGTATGTAAAGTTCATTCTTTGACTATAATACAATATAATATAATATAATATAATATAATATAATATAATATAATATAACCTATGCCAAAACTCAAATATAAGACAGGTTGGACCCACATTAAATTAGATGTATTTAACTACCAAGTACTTACATAGGACACAGTACCTACACGTTGTTACACCGTAGTTACATTTAAAGTACCTCCATGCAATTACACACAGTTTTTACTACAAACCTAAACTTACTGTTAAACCTAACGCTTCCCCTAATCCTACCTATTTTCCAACCTGGGCAAATTTTATTTAGGTTACACAACAGTGTAATTATACATTTAAGTACTGAGTAATATTTTTATAGAGTTTGAATAGAGTTTGGATTAAGGTTGGATTAAGGTTACTTGCATATAATTATGCATAATTAATTGTTATTATAATAGTAAGTACATGTACAGTAACATTTGTAACAAGGACTCCTTAAAGTAGTGTCCTTGTTATAGTGTAATTACACGAATAACTATTGAGTATTAATAACTAACAATATTTTCAGTCCTGTGACTGCACAGAGACCTGGAGGGGAACTTTTCAGTCACTAAAAAGTAAAGAAATTCTAAAGTGCTTATGGTTAAAAATGCTTAACCTGCACTAATATATCAAGAAAGTGATATTAAAACTCAAATTGGGGTTGTGCACAAGAAACGTCCGTACTGTATAAAATAAGCTGTGATGCTTTCGGTTCAGGGCTGCATTTTTTAAAATCATTGTAAACCTAAGTTGATCGTAGCTCCATTGGTGGCAATGATTCTATGATCAGCTTAGGCTTACAATGCTTTTGGGAGCATGCGTTCTTGAGTATCCTCAAGCCATGCACTCTCTCATTAGTTCATTCCCCATTGTGCTGGTCTTGTGTTGCGTCATGTTTCTGTCTTGTTTTTGGTGTTCCTCGCTCACACTCCGTATTCTGTCTTCTTGTGTGAGCATGCAATCTCGAGGTCACTCAGTCATGTGCTCCTCTGTCCAAGTGTGTTGTGGTGTTCTGTGTAGCATGCGGTTTGTGGTTTCTTCTGTCGCGTGCTCTCTCGTTATCTTGTGTTGTTGTACACAGTTTGTGTTTCTATCGGCAAAGTGCTTTCTTTTATTTTTTGTCTTGTGCTTTGTAACACACAGCTTGTTTTTCACTGGTTGTGTGCTTTCATGTTGTCATGTTTTGTGTGTACACGTGGCTTAACACATGGTTTGTGATTTGTTTTGCTGGACATATATTTGTGTTTTTGGTTTTGTGTGAGGCTTTTGTTTGTTTCTGTGTGCCATGTGCTCTCATGTTTCTTGCCTGACCCCGCCCATTTGGTACCTGATCATTGGTTAATTTGTCCAACCAGTCCTCCCTTGTTACCTGATTTGTTTGCTCCCTATTTATTCTCCTTGTGTTTTCAGTCCTGTGCCAGTTCATTGTCGATTGTTCCCTTGTTGGTTCCTGTTTTGCCTTGCCTTGCTGTGCTGTATCATACTGTTCCCTGGCCTGGCCTGGCCTGCCTGCCTGTTTTCCCCTACAGGGTGTTTTTTTGTTTTGTTTTATTATTAATAAAAAGCCCATTCTTCCAGCAACTAAAAGGAAAGGACATGGCATGTGGCAGTAAAAACAAGTAACTGTAACAGTAAAAACAAGTAGCAAGGTTAGTTAATAACCATAAGACTACATATTGTCATCAGATCATACTACTGTTAATATTTTCTCCGATAAGCAGATGCAATGAGACCTGTTTTCCCGTTTGGTCAGGTGATGTTCAAGATATTCAGTATATACAGGTGTTTCTATAAGGATGTGACATCACATTAAAACAAAAAATAGGTTTATTGCTTTATATATTTAGGTTATTGTAGTTTGTTAAATATCTCTGTCTCTGTCTCTCTGTCTCTCTCTCTCTCTTCATCACTTCGTACTGTTTAACCTCAGTCAGCAAGATGCGCCTGTACTCACCCACCTCTTATCTGGAAACCACTGTCAACACTGATGCTAAGATTGACTGCTCAGTCACAACAACAACCACAAATACATCTCGTTTCACGATAACATGGATGACTGGGTCCCAGATGCTCTTAACTATGGACCTAGATGCTGTTGTCAAGTTTGGCCCTGCAGCCAGCCTAGAGAAGGACCAGAGGATCCGTATGGAAATAAAACAGAAACAGACCTTCCAGCTGACTATCCACCAGCTCAGAACATCTGACAGTGGGCAATATCGTTGTGAGGTGGAAGAATGGCTTCAGGATCCTCTTGGTTACTGGTATTCACTAAAGCGAATGACTGTTTCCACACAGCTTGTTGTCAAAGAGAAAGGTAAAAACCTGTTCTTGGATATGTACTTACAGTTTTTTTCAATTGCTAACATCCCTTTGTCCAATCTGTAGTCACATTTTCAAAACTCTAAACACAATTAGCACAACATCTCTCTGTTGTGGCCATACCATTAACACAATTCCTGTTGTTTTCACACAATATTCAGTCAATTTATAAGTTTCTAAAATGCTTACATTTTCTTTTCACACAAGCTTACTTCATACCAAAATCATAGATCTTTCTTATCTTTTTTACAAATGCTTAAACACATCATGTCAGAAATGAAGATCTAATGTTCCAAACCTTAAATACAGTATAAAGCTTCTACTTCTGCAACAACAGCAGCTCAAAAGTATTGAAAAATATTTCTATATAAAATATTTTAACAACTAATACGCATTTTTAAGTAACAGATCAATGAAATATTTAGAAATAGCTGATTCCATTCTCATTTGGAGGAATAAACAGGTGTTGAAGCTCTTTCCATTACATCAACATAAAAAGACCTCTTTGAATTGGTTTTGTGGATGCAGAACAACACAAAGAATCAAGGAGAGAAAAAAAATAATGTCTGGGAGAGGGAGAGAAATAGTTGTAGGAGGTAGAGGAGTAGTTGGATCAGAAAAGGGGAGAAGAAAAGGTAGGGGAGAGGAGTAAGAATGTGTGCTGGACTGTGCATTTTTATGTTTGTTTTTTTCCCCTTACACATGTGGAACCTACGAAAGCTTATGTCTGCCATGGAATATAAAGTGTACAGGGGAATTGTGACTTTTTTTATTTCACAATTCTGATAAAGTCTAAATTGCAAGATGTAAACTTGGAATTCCAAGAATATACGCCCAAATTGTGAGATAAAAATGGTCACATTTATCGTATTTTCTTTTTTTTTCTGTGACAGAAACAAGCTTGCATAGTAACCAAAGGCCATGTATGTTGGAATTTCTGTTGATTACTGGCATCAGCTATCATAGGGCACCATTCACATCCAACACTGACCCACTGGAAAGCAATTGCAATCAATGTTCCAATCGAATTTCTGCATAGAGGACCCTATCTTTTACTATTGTACATTCTATAAAGTAATGATGACTCATTCCGTTTCTGTTGCCAAGAAAGAACACATTCAACACCTAAAAATGTAAAATTGGTTTCAGGTTAGGGTAAAATCAAATTACAAAAAACAAAAACAAAAACAAAAAACAACAACAACAACAACAACAAAAAACAACCAAAAAAACAACATTAGATTTAAATATTGTCTGTTATATTTGGGTAGAACTGAAACATGACAATCAATGCAGTTTTTGTAAAGCCATCAGCTGTTAGTATTTTGACAGTCACTGTGCTATGATTGACTATATGTTTCTGTTGGATAGAAACTAGTGGTAATGTTTTGACCGAATGACTCATTTTTGAATCGGGTTTGCTGTGTTTTGATAGAGTCGGTATATGTAGAAAAAGGTATTCAGTATTTTGAAATGTAGAGTTTGTATTTATTTAACAAAACATGGTTTTGGCCAGAAAATTAACAATTTGGCTAATTATGTGATGTAGGTGTGTTGCTATGTTAAGAATTTAGAAAAAGTATTTCAAGTATTGGTAAATGCTTGTTAGCAATTGAAAAAAACTGTAAGTAGCTTTCAGAAGTGTTTCAAATATTTCTAATCTTTTAACAAAAACCTAGACATTTTTGACTTAATGCCACCAAAAATATCACAATGACTTTTAATTCGGATGTTACATATGAAGATCTCTTTTCCAAAATGCGATAAACGCCATTTTTTACAAAATTGACTTCCTGCCAAAATCAGTATTGTATCTGGTCGGTATTGAAAAGGCAGTTTTTAATAAAAAAAAAGGCAATTTTACGTAAAGTGCGTGTTATTCTGCCATGTTTTCTCTCTTTTTTTCCAAACCGCGACAAACCCCAGTCTCCCATTTCTGCAAAATGCGATACATCCGCTCAGCCAATCACAGCGCAGCATTTCACGCATTGTAAACAGTAAAGGCGGCTATGGAGTTATTTATGTGCCAAAATGAAAACAAACAAATCCAGCGTTTTGCAAACAAACACAATCTGCTTTGCAAAGAAAAAATCGACTTTCAAACAAACAAAAAGTAATATGCACAAACACAAGTCAATTTGAGAAAAAATGCAGAGGTATAACAAATATATGCATTGTGTGTTGCAAATATATATATTTTTTATGAGGAAAACTTGGCTTTCTCACACGTGTGCCGACAGATTTTCTCACAAATGCGCCCAACGTATTTTCTCACAAATGCAATGGAGCAACTTCCTTTTCCAAAACAGCAGATGGCGCTATCGGTCAGTTTACGCTATTCTCCCGAGACCTCAAACAACGTGTTTATATGGTTTACCCTTATGTCCCTGAGGAATATGAGCGGGGAACAGGTGAGTTTCTGTCTTACTATATTTATAATGAACCATTTGATGTTTTCACAATGCTGACTCTACCACAATGTCAGTAAAATTCACAATATCTGCTTTAAAGTTGTTAACTACTGATCAGTTAATGGCTTGGCATGGCTAAACATTTAAGCTAGGCCTTTTTAACATTTACCCGTTCTCCGTACCTATGCTGGATCGCGGGATATAAAAAATATACTTTTATGTAATTTGTCCATATACGATTTTTTGTTGCTGCACAGAACATTCAGCAGGTAACACTTTACAACAACAGTACATGAATGATCATGCATTAATACGTGAATTAGTAATTTCTTGACAATGAACTAATGATTAGTTAAGACATGTATTAGTCAAGAACTAATGAACAACTAATGTAACTTTGACATGAGTCATATGAATTACTGCATGAATGCAGTACTGCAGCACCACCTTAATTACATGTTAGTTCCTGCATGTTAGTTAATAAGTATACTGTGCAGCCCTAGTGTATTGTTATACCCCTAACATATATTAAAAAAAAAATCTTTAATATGTTTTCACTTTCAGTAAGTGCATACTCTGGCTGTTGATAAAAAGAAAGTGAAAACATATTAAAGATTTTTTTTTAGCAGATATTGTGAATTTTACTGACATTGTGGTAGAGTCAGCATTGTGAAAACATCAAATGGTTAATTATAAATATAGTAAGACAGAAACTCACCTGTTCCCCGCTCATATTCCTCTGGGACATAAGGGTAAACCATATAAACTAGGGATGTTCATTTCGGCTATTTTTCCTAACCGACAGCCGACGCTTGTTAACCGATTATTAACGGTTAACCGACAAGATTATTTTAAATTAGAATTTAATAATTTTAGAAAGGATAAGTGTCTGTGACCCGTTAAAATACCAACATTTGTTTTCCGGGATTAATTTTACATGCGCAAAAAGCAGCAAACAACAGAACATGAGGATTCACATGGACACGTCGCATCACCTGCAGCGCTTCTGCGAATGGAGAAAAACATCATAAAGCTAGGCTATATATATATATATATATATAATGAATGAATAGGTCTATAAGATAAATATTTTTACTTAATAAAACAAACAAACAAACAAAAAAAGTGCAACAAGTAGCTAGTATGCAGAGTTTTGGTTCATTTTTGTGCTGCGCGAAAGGAAGACGGCTGAAAGCGGCATCCTATTTTTCTTTATTTTACAAACAGCAAACGGTTTACAGTTTCGATTATCTGTAAAGAGTCGTTTCCCCTGTTAGAAGAAAAAAATCAAGTGATTGCGCCGGCGCCGCACGCGCACACACAATCAGACAAACATATGGGAAAAACAAAAATCACACTGCTTAATCGTTGTCAATGTACTGCCGTGATATTATGCCAAACATTTTTTATGTGGATATTGTAATGCGAGAAGTACAAAACCAGGTTTACATAATAAATAATGTTTTAGCATTTTAAATACATCTTGAATACGGAGACATTTGGATTTGTGTCGTATGAGAGACCCAATGTTAGTTTCAGTTTCGCTTTAGCCTAAATGGTTTGGTTTTGGCTTGTCGGCTAGCTTCTTATATTTTTCATTCTTGTTCTTTACTAAATACTGTTGAATTGAAAGGATTTTTTGTGGAATGAGGGGAACTAAAATAGCCTAGCCTATGTTTATAGTGTATTGTAAATATTTTGCGTCAACACCAGGTCTTTCTGAATGTATATAATAAAATGCGACTTGACGTTATAGGCCTACGCGATTTCTCTTTTTTCTCTCAAAAATGCAATTTCATTTTATTTTAACCGTCCAGAAAACGTTTTAAAATATTTTGATTACTGAATTACTGGGGGGAAAAAAGACCGTTTAACTGATTGTATTAATCGGTCAAAATTATTTCTCTCGGTTAACGGTTAACCGGTTAAAATGAGCATCCCTAATATAAACACGTTGTTTGAGGGCTTGGGAGAATAGAGTAAATTGACCGATAGCGCCATCTGCTGTTTTGGAAAAGGAAGTTGCTCCATTGCATTTGTGAGAAAATACGTTGGGCGCATTTGTGAGAAAATCTGTCTGCACACGTGTGAGAAAGCCAAGTTTTCCTCATAAAAATATATATATATTTGCAACACACAATGCATATATTTGTTATACCTCTGCATTTTCTCTCAAATTGACTTGTGTTTGTGCATATTACTTTTTGTTAGTTTGAAAGTCGATTTTTCCTTTGCAAAGCAGATTGTGTTTGTTTGCAAAACGCTGGATTTGTTTGTTTAATTTTGCCACATAAATAACTCCATAGGCGGCGCTTTGAATACACCCCGCATCCACGTTAAGTAATGTATCACAGACATATCTGACGAATCTTTTCATAAACAAAGTGTAGAGAGAGTGTAAATAAGAGATTCATTGGGCAGTGTAGAGAGTTACGTTAGAATTTTGTGAGATCGCAATGAGCTAAGATGAGTGACAGCTTTTAATGATTTTTAAGGGAGTTTGTAAATGAGATACTGATTTAATACAACAGGTAAATAAACAATAGGTTCATATTAAGTGACTTACATTGTCTGACTATGACACTATTGCCTGATTCTGCTCTATTTCATCTTCAAAAATAGTTTGAAACAAAGTCACGGCTGAGCCCCTGCGCATCTCCATTCAAACACAGCGGTGTTTCGTTTACGAATGAACGCACGTTTTCTTGTGAGTCAACGAATCAATTACCCATTCATAAAAAGAGTCACTTGCTTTATTCCTAAATTAATAAGCCGTTCGAACGAATCAAATGAATGATATGATTCCGAAATTAAATCAGTGACTTACCGCCACCTACTGGCAGTATTTCATTTTTATCTTCTTCTTAGTTATTAAAATCATTTAATATTTGTATGTTCAAAATTGTATACTTAAAACATCAATCTCAACAAGAGTTTATGAATTTGATTGCACTTATGCCATCTCTTTCCATCACTTATACTTTCTCTAAAAAGAAAAGCGTAGACCCCTAATGGATTTATTGCATTTTGGGAAAAAAATAATTTTATAATAAATCTTTGAAAAAATCAAAATCTAGATTTGAATTATTAATGTTATTATAACCTAAAGATACTATGTGAAAGTTTAAAACAGAAAATAGTGGTTTTCATCTTGCCACTTTCTTGGTAAAGAAAACACATTTTGACTTAAATTAATCAAAATGGATTTATAGTGTTTTGGAACCAAGCTCTTCATATATTCATCATACATTATTTCAGAAAACACGTTTTCATAATAGAAGAGGTTTATTTATTTATCATTGCATGCATGCTTTTTTAATGCACTTTTGAATAAAGAAGTTCAGGCAAATAAAATGACCCAATTACTGTTGTATTTGTCTTTTAATTTCCAGCCAGTGATTTCAAAATGAATAAAGCTAACTACACACTAAAGATTGAAGAGGGAAAGCAGCTAATGTTGAATTGCTCAGTGGATGGTATTAATTCTGACTCCACACTTCGCTACTCCCTTACCTGGTTGTTTAGCCGAGATCATTCCTCCAGTGTGACACTTCTTGCATATAGTCATGATGGCCGTCTGAAGTACAACAGCTTCGACCCAGAGCTTGAGGGACGACTCCACTTCTCCACCCCAGAAGTGGGTGACTTTCACTTGACTATCCGTAGATCTATCCAGGAAGACAGTGGGCGCTACTACTGTCATGTTGAACAGTATCAGCTGGACTGTAAAGGCACATGGTCATATAAGGCAAGCGACAAGTCAGGTTTTACCGATGTTGAGCTTATTGGTGAGTACTTTATATTTCAGTTTAAAGTTCTAAAATCATGTGAAAAGTGATAGAGAAGATTATTTAATTTCTTTATTTTTGAAAGTCTGCAAGTGAGGTTCACCACTGATACATCACTGGACCGTGATTCTATAAAACAGTAAATGTTTGAAATGACTTGGTCCAGAGATGCTCACAAGTCTCTGAGCTAGAGTCCAAGTCAAGTCTCAAGTCTCTGAGCTAGAGTCCAAGTCAAGTCTCAAGTCTTTGAGCTAGCGTCAAAGTCAAGTCTCAAGTCTCTGAGCTAGAGTCCAAGTCAAGTCTCAAGTCTCTGAGCTAGCGCCCAAGTCAAGTCTCAAGTCTTTGAGCTAGGTCCAAGTCAAGTCTCAAGTCTCTGAGCTAGAGTCCAAGTCAGTAGTCTCTGAGCTTCTGCCCAAGTCAAGTCTCAAGTCTTTGAGCTTAGGCCCAAGTCAAGTCTCAAGTCTCTGAGCTAGGCCCAAGTCAAGTCTCAAGTCTCTGAGCTAGCTGGCCCAAGTCAAGTCTCAAGTGAGCAAGGCCCAAGTCAAGTCTCAAGTCTGAGCTGCAGAGTCCAAGTCTCAAGTCTCTGAAGTCAAGAGCTAGAGAGAGCGGCCCAAGTCAAGTCTCAAGTCTTGAGCTCCAAGTCAAGTCTCAAGTCTCTGAGCTAGAGTCCAAGTCAAGTCTCAAGTCTCTTTATTATATTAAGTCTCTGGTTATAAAAAGTGTTGCATCACGTACAGCGACCCATTCAACACTGCATAGCTATATATAAGGAACTCAAAGCATGTAATATGTTATAATGACTCCTTTATCTATTAGCATACAGTATCAGCTTTTATTTTGGTATATAATCAGTGTAAACAGGCTATTGCAACATGACAAAAACACCAAGAATGCTTTACTTTTAAGTTAATATCTGTATTTTGCACTTGTAGCATGAACACACAGTACAGTACAGACCAAAAATTAAGAAAGACCAAATATGGTCAAACATCACATTGTGCTCCTAATTTAAAAAAATTAGTAGCACAATCAAAATTTTAGGAGCACATTCTAAACAATAATCCAAAAATCTGATAAAAAAATTTGCCTTCCCATTATGAGGTGATATTTGACTCCTTAAAGTGATTTACAAGGGAATTTAACTTTTGTTTTTACCTTTTCATATGTTTAATGAGGCTCAGAGGTGGCAGAAGTGCAATCATATTCCTAAATTCATTGTTGAGATTAATGTTTTAAATCAAATTGTTTTAATAGAGAAATGTTAAATGATTTGAATAACTGCCAGCAGGTGGCGGCAAGAGACTGATTTAATTACTGAATCATATCATTCATTTGATTCGTTCGAACTGCTGCTTCATTTAGGAATAAAGAGTGACTGTCTTTAGGAATGGGAAATTGAATCATTTCACTAGATTCGTTTTAAAAACGAGTTCATTCATAAACGAAACACCGCTGTGTTTGAATGGAGATGCGCAGCGGCTCAGTTGTGACTTGTTTCAGACTACTTTTGACGACGAAATTGCAAAATCAGGCAATAGTGTTACAGTCAGACAATGAAAGTCACTTAATAATAACATCTTGTTTATTTAACTGCTGTATTAAATCAGTATCTCATTTACAAACTCCCTTAAAATTAGTAAAAGCTTAGTTCGCGATATCACAAAGCTCTATTATAATCAATGAGGCTGTCTATACTGAATCTTTTATCCTCATATCACATATTTTGCATTGAGCACTTCTTCTGTTTGGGCCGTCTTGTTTGAAGTTTTAAAATCCAAAGCTAACGATGAATGGCACAGCAGTCCACATGTTTGTTCGTTGTCCTCTCATGTGTGGCGGCCGCGCCTAAAATAAAAAAATAAAAAATGTGTGGCCGCGCCCGCGCGCAGCAGATACACGTCGCGTGTTACATGGGCAGGTTATAGGTAACGGAGGGAGGGGAATAACAGCGAGCTCATCAGTTGTTTCCTAAAAATAAACATTGTTCACGAGTCCCGCAGCTCGAGTCCGAGTCGAGTCTGAAGTCTTTCGAGGACGAGTCTCAAGTCGAGTCTGAAGTCACTGTGTGTGCGACTTAAGTCGCACTCGAGTCCGAGTCTCAAACTCGAGTCCCCATCTCTGACTTGGTCCAAGGGTTAGACAAATGAAAGATCTGTCATCACCTTCAATGCCAGCCATAATAGATTGCGATATACAGGTGCATTTCAGTAAATTAGGATGTCATGGAAAAGTTCATTTTTTTCAGTAATTCAACTCAAATTGTGAAACTTGTGTATTAAATAAATTCAGTGCACACAGACTGAAGTAGTAAGTCTTTAGTTCTTAAAAATGTGATGATTTTGGCTCACATTTAACAAAAACCCACCAATTCACTCAACAAATTAGAATACTTCAATAAGTGCTTTAATTACTGCCTCAGTTCGGCGTGGCATGGAGGTGATCAGTCTGTGACACTGCTGAGGTGGTATGGAAGCCCAGGTTTCTTTGAGAGTGGCCTTCAGCTCCTCTGCATTTTTTGGTCTTTTGTTTCTCATTTTCCTCTTGACAATACCCCATAGATTCTCTGTGGGCTTCAGGTCTGGTGAGTTTGCTGGCCAGTCAAGCACACCAACACCATGGTCATTTAACCAACTTTTGGTGCTTTTGGCAGTGTGGGCAGGTGCCAAATCCTGCTGGAAAATGAAATCAGCATCTTTAAAAAGCTTGTCAGCAGAAGGAAGCATGAAGTGATCTAAAATTTCTTGGTAAATGGATGCAGTGACTTTTCCACTGTGTTTTTTTGGTTTCCAAATGAAATACAAAACTTGCTCTCATCTGAAAAGAGGACTTTGGACCACTGGGCAACAGTCCATTTCTTCTTCTCCTTAGCCCAGGTAAGACACCTCTGATGTTGTCTGTGGTTCAGGAGTGGCCTAACAAGAGAAATACGACAACTGTAGCCAAGTTCCTTGACACGTCTGTGTGTGGTGGCTCTTGATGCTTTGACCCCAGCCTCAATCCATTCCATGTGAAGTTCACCCAAATTCTTGAATTGATTTTGCTTGACAAGCCTCTCAAAGACTGCAGTTCTCTTGGTTGGTTGTGCACCTTTTTCTTCCACACTTTTTCCTTCCACTCAACTCTCTGTTAACATGCTTGGATACAGCACTCTGTGAACAGCCAGCTTCTTTGGCAATGAATGTTTGTGGCTTAACCTCCTTGTGAAGGGTGTCATTGATTGTCTTCTGGACAACTGTCAGATCAGAAGTCTTCCCTATGATTGTGTAGCCTAGTGAATCAAACTAAAATGACCATTTTGAAGGCTCAGGAAACCTTTGCAGGTGTTTTGAGTTGATTAGCTGATTGGCATGTCACCATATTCTAATTTGTTGAGATTTGAATTGGTGGGTTTTTGTTAAATGTGAGCCAAAATCATTACAATTAAAAGAACCAAAGACTTAAATTATTTCAGTCTGTGTGCACTGAATTTATTTAATACACGAGTTTCACAATTTGAGTTGAATTACTGAATTAAATGAACTTTTCCACAACATTCTAATTTATTGAGATGCACCTGTAGCTTTACGTTATTAAGAAAGCAAATGCAGTAATCAAATTCGAGACGTATTTGTTTCAGAGTGTACTGCAGCACTGTGATTATTTTAATACATTTGGGAACACAATGTGTACTTGATTCCCTATCTGTCATTCACTCCAATGTTGTGTCGAGTGTATGACACTAGGGGTCACTCTTGGGAGCCCAAACACCTCTGACAACATTGAGAAAAGGCCAATGAAATTGGGTGTGCAGATTTTGCATAGCTGGCCACGCCCCGGGCATCCAGGTATAAATAGGGCAGCGCAGGACCTTCTCACTCTGTTTTTCGAAACCGAATGCAGCGTCTCTGCTGACGCAGCGTTCGCTGTTGGTAGATGTCAGGCTTGCGAGGACATGCCCTTGAGCACGCTCCACTTGAGAGCACGTTCTTTGTTAAGAAGCCGCGGCTCACTTCAACTGCTTCTGGTTCTTCTACTACCGGGTATGAGGCCGCAGCGATGTGCATTGAAGGAGAGCAGGGGGAAGTGAGCGATGTCTTGCCGGGTACTCCACCGCAGACCGCTCTCCCCGCCCCGTGAGCTTCTGGATGATTTGACAGCTTGTCAGAGCTTGTCTTTTGTTTGTCTTTTGTCTTTTGTTCAGAGCTCCTGCTTTTGTTCAGAGCTCCTGCTGGGAAGGAGGAGATTACTGCAGCATCGGAGGGAGGGCGTGAACCATCTGAAGCTGACGCCTCTTCCCTCTTCTTAACTCAGTCTCAGTTGGTGGTGGACGCTGAAATGGATGCCGCGCTTCAATGGGCAGCCAAGGAGATCGGGCAGGAGTGGGTTGCCCCACCTTACCTCAAGCCTTCTAGGCCGGATAATTGGTTTCTGAGCAACAACCGTGACTCCAGGTCACGCTCGTTCCCAGTGCCATTCTTCCCTGAAGTGCATGAGGAGTTGACAAAATCGTGGAAGGCCCCTTTCTCGGCCAGAACACGACATACCAACTCTTCCTCCCTCACTACCCTCGAAGGCGGTCCAGCGAGGGGGTATACGGAGGTCCCCTAAGTGGAGAGAGCGGTTGCGATGCATCTTTGCCCACAAAATGCAGCCACCTGGAGGGGCTGGCCGAGACTCCCGTCCAGGGCTTGTAAGTTTTCTTTGGCACTCGTGGCAAAGGCTTACACGGCTTCTGGGCAAGCTGCGTCTGCCCTGCATGCCATGGCTATCCTGCAGGTCTACCTAGCCAAGGTATTAAAATATCTGCACAAGAGTGTTCCTGACCCAGAGCTACTGCAGGAACTGCGTTTTGCAACCGACTATCCTCTCCGAGCTACAAAGGTCACGGCGCAGGCACTGGAAAGGGAGATGTCCGCCATGGTGGTCCAGGAGTGCCACCTGTGGCTAAATCTGGCAGAGATGCGAGATGCTGAGAAAGTTCACTTTCTAGACGCTCACATTTCTCAGGGTGGTCTCTTTGGTGATACAGTGGAAGAATTTGCCCAGCAGTTCTCTACTGTGAAGAAGCAAACGGAGGCCATCAAACACATCCTGCCTCAACATGTGGCAAACGCCAGCCCCGCCTAGGCAGCAGCCTTCACCTGTTCCGCGCCGAGGGAGGCCCCCTGCTAGAACAGCTCAGGCCCCGCAGGAAGCTGGCCCTGCAGCCAAACCCACCCAATGGTCCAGTTCTCGCTGGAAGGTGGCACCGCCAACCCGTCCACAGGCCACAAGGAACCATTGTCCGGCTTCACAGTGCTCCTGAGATGGGCAGCCCAGAGGAGAGGATCCACACTCGATGAGGGGACGAGCGTTGGATTCGGCTTCATCCCGGCTGAAACGAAGGGTTTTACAGCCCCTACTTCATTGTACCCAAGAAAGGTGGTGGGCTCAGGCCAATCCTAGATCTTTTTTTTTTTTTAAACCGGGCGCTTCACAAGCTTCTGTTCAAAACACATGCACACGTGTGTCAGGGTTCCAGATTGATTTGTGGCACTAAATCTGAAGGACACACACTTTTATGTCTCGATCCTTCCAAAACACAGGCCGTTCCTGTGGTTTTCCTTCGAAGGTCGGGCTTATCAGTACAAGGTTTTGCCCTTCTGCCTCTCCCTGTCTCCCCACGTCTTCACGAAGTAAAAGGAAGTGGGCATTCACATTCTCAACTATCCCGGCGACTGGCTGATTCTAGCTTACTTGCAAGATTTGGTTTGCTCTCACAGGGGTGTGGCTCTCAACCACCTGGCTCATTTGGGACTTCAGGTCAACTGGGAAAAGAGCAAACTCTCCCCAAAATAGAGTATCTCTTTTCTCTATGTAAAGCTGGACTCGGTCAACATGACTGCACGTCTTTCCCAAGACTGTGCACAGTCAGTGCTGAGGTGCGTGAGAGCATTCAGACTCAGAACAGCGTTCCCCCTGAAATAGTTTCAGAGGCTCCTGGGGCAAATGACATCCTCAGCTGTGGTCACGCCACTGGGCCTGATGCACATGAGACTGCTACAGCACTGGCTTCACATCTGATTCCCGAGACGGGCATGGCACCAAGGCACATACCGTGTGAACATCACACCGTTGTGTCGCAGAACCTTCAGCCCTTGGGAAGACATTTCGTTCCTATGGTCAGGGGTGCCCTTGGAACAAGTGTCCAGACACATTGTTGTCACAACAGATGCTTCCAAGACAGGCTGGGGCACTGTGTGCAACAGGCATGCAGCCTCAGGAGTCTGGACTGGCCCTCGGCTGCTTTGGCATGTCAACTGCCTGGAGTTGTTGACAGTGCTTTTAGCCCTGAAGAGGTTCCGACCCTTTGATTTAGGGTAAGCATGTGTTGATCTACACAGCAACTGTGGCATACATCAACCACCAGGGCGGTGTATGCTCCTTGCGTATTTCACAACTGGCCCGCCATCTCTTACTTTGGAGACTCTATATCAGCCAATCATGACTTGGTGGAAGGCAGATCGGTCGGGAAGATTTGGTTATCAGATTTCTTAGAGGTGCCTGAAGGTTGAACCCTCTCAGGCTGCTTCTCATCCCCTATTAGGGTCTTACAGCAAGATCCATTTGAGCTCCTTCAGTCAGTCGATCTTAATGCCCTCTCTATGAAGATGGCCCTCCTGACTGCTCTCACTTCTGTCAAAAGAGTGGGAGACCTTCAAGCCCTCTCCGTCAACAGTTAGAGTGCGCGGGAAGGTGACCCCAACCTATCCTTGTTATGCCCGGTCTGTGCCCTATGCATTTACTTTGAACGTACTCAACCTTTCAGACATTCAGACTAGCTCTTTGTCTGTTTTGGAGGACAGCAGAAGGGGAAGGCTGTCTTCAAGCAAAGGACCTCCCACTGGCTTGTGGATGTGATCCGTATGGCCTACCAGGTCAGAAGTTTACCCTGCCCGCTGGGAGTGAGAGCCCACTTGACCAGGGGTGTCGCTGCCTCGGCAGCTCTTGCGAATTGTGTCTCGGACATTTGCAGAGCTGCAGGTTGGTCTACACCTAACCCATTCACCAGGTTCTATAACCTGCACGTGGAACCAGTATCTGCTAGAATCGTAAACGCAAGCTCTTCAACTCAAGAGACTGGTTTGGTGTAGAGCTTGCTATAGTGCTTCCCCTCATGGTGATGATGCTTCTACAGTTCAGTAAGTTTCCTTGTGTGAACCCTGAACAGCCCTTACATTACTTTAGTAATTCTGGACGTAGCTAAGTTCGGCGGAGGAACTTGCTATAAGAATCCAGTACAAGGTAAGTTGCCTTTTGCAAACTCTTGACTGGGCTGGTGCTCCACATGTAGTGGTTCCTCATGTGGCCCAAAGTGTGTAATCCCCACCTATATTCCCTGTAATGCGGTGTTTCCCTTGAGACAAATCCTGTCTCTAGGTTCTGGGTTTTTGGTAATCTCTCGTGATGTGGAGCCCACCTCAGAGACCTCCTCTAATTACATTTTACCCCCCTCTGGTTAGGTTGTGATCTCCGTAGTGTCTTTTTCCTTAGGGGAAACAATCACTGTCCCAATATTCTCAAGACACTCAGCCGCTCCACTAAGGAAAGGCCTGGCTGCAGGACCCTGCCTGCGACAGGTCAGTTCTTGGACGTTGGAAGGTCACAAAGAAGTGAGCTGCACTCATTTTAACATGTTGGCTTGTTATTATCTGCGCCCCAGGCACTCATGATGCAGTCTGAGTTGTGGCGTGTGGTATAGGGACCCCTAGTGTCGTACACTCAACAGAGTGTTGGAGTGAATGACAGATAGGGAATGTTACGTATGGTAGCCCTCGTTCCCTGATGGAGGGAACGGAGACGTTGTGTCCTTCATGCCACAACTCCAGACTGCCCCTGAGTGGGTTGAGATGCTTCTCAATTCCTCAGAACCGAACGAGTGAGCAGATCCCGTGCTGCCCTATTTATACCTGGATGCCCAGGGCATGGCCAGCTATGCAAAATCTGCACACCCAATTTCAGTGGCCTTTTCTCAGTGTTGTCAGAGGTGTTTGGGCTCCCGAGAGCGACCCATAGTGTCGTACACTCAACACAACGTCTCCATTCCCTCCATCAGGGAACTAGGGTTACCATATGTAACAGAGACGTTCACTTTACTTACACAATAGCATAAATTCCAACATTTATGAGGACAGAAGTTTACAGCAGTATTTTGCTGAAAGTTTCATACACTGTAACAAATTGCTGTATTTTTTACAGCAAAATTATACAGAAACTTACCGTTTTGCCGTTTTACAACTTATTGCTGTAATTTGCAATGCATTATGGGTTGTACAGGGTTTTACAAGTGTTAACTGTATATTTCACTGTTAGCTGTAATTAATTTACAGGTAGGAGGTGCTTTCACTGTATCTTAAATATTGTTACAAGAATTTACTGTGCTGTGGCATTATGGTATTGCGCGGGCTGATATGGTTTGAAATCTGGTGGACTGAAGCACAGCGACAACAGCTGAAGATAAACGGCAATCATTTTTTTGGTAAGTTCAATTAAATTTACTTCCATACCCTTGTCAAAAAGTCCTATAGGATTCCAATGGGAAACCTGTACAGGATTCTAATAAGAATTTCTATCATATTTTGGAACCATTCCTATAGGATTCCGATAGGAAGAGTCTTATAGGACAAGACATAAATATCCTGTAAGACCATTCCTATAGGATTCTGATAGGAAGAGTCTTATAGGACAAGACATTAATATTCTGTAGGACCATTCCTATAGGATTTTAATGGGATCCAATTAGGCGACTGGTCATATCTATATGGGAAGTCTTTTATTTATTTTTTTAATTCTAAAGGTGCATTTCCACTGTATTTGTTTTACTAACAGATAGTACTTGCAATTTTCTTAAACTCACCCTGATATAGACATTGTTCATTGTATGTTGCACAACCTGCAGTAACATTGTAAACAACATAGGAGGTGATTTGTGCACCACATAGCATTAGTGCAAAAAAATTCTAAAGCACTGATAATGCATTGATCACACACACACACACACACACACACAATAATAATAATAATAATAATAATAATATGTGTAACAAAAGGTTAGCCAAAAAATAAGAAAAGGTAAACAAAACACACACTTTCCCTTTTTTTCTATTTTTTTTTTATTAGTTTAATTCCACCTGGGCTGGATGATTAGTTTAGGTAATTAAGGTAATTTATTTTTTCTTCCCTTATTAACCCTTTTTTCCTTCACAGGCAAAAGAATAACTTTGTTGTTCTCAAGGCAAAGCAAAATCACATCATAACACAGAACACTAAAATATTAAACAATATAAATTTAATAAAGTTCAATTTGTCTGAAATAAACTTTGTTTGTGTGTAATGTAAAGAGAGGGAGAAAAAAAACATCCAATTCAGTTCAGAAAAAAAAAAAGTAGGAAGAAGATCGTATCCAATCTATTTCAAATGAAGCAATCACTCCTAATGCTCTGTATAAAGTAAACTGGTTCCCAGTCAACACAGCAGGTCCACACGCTGATGAAGAGATGAAATTCACAATTGGGGTTGGCTCGCCAGTCGCCATCTTAATTCTCTTGTTATGCAAGTCTTCTCCATATACACACACATTTCACGGAAGAATCTTTGTCCATGTCAAACTTTTTAACTGGAACCTGACCTGGACAGGCCATAAGAACATCATATTACTCCACAAATAATTAAAAGGCTGCAGCTATTTTTACTTGTAAGTAGCCTCTGGCAACAAGGCAAGCTATTTGCACTTAGTGTAAATAACGTTAGACACTAACGTTACGTAATTAAACTAAAGCTATACAAAACCATCAACGTTGTTTTGTAAAACAGCTCAAACAGCTCAAAATGGTGGCAGAACAGGCATTTTGTACTTTACAATGAAAATTCATTATTCAGAGCATACATTGCTTTTGACGTACGGCAGACTACTATGCTAATCACCAGAAACAGTCAAACAAGTTCAACAACTCACCGACAGATGTCGTTCACCCAAAATTGTTCGTATAGGATGCAGACCAGATAAGCGTTACCAGTATTTCTTCCTTGGTAGTGTCTTACAGTCAACTTTTAAGGAGTTAAACAATGTTAATCACTCAGCTTCTTCTCTCTTTGACCGTTACTGTTCAAATATGCGCGCTACAGTTGCACGCGCACTACGTTCGGATTTCTTAAAGGGGAAGCGTCAGGACAATACCCTATATAGATGTTTGTATTTCTGTGGATTCTTAGTCACATATAATACACTTAAACTTATTTGTACATTATGAAATATCATATTTATTATCTTCGTCTTACTGTAATATTATGGATTTCAGTGTTTATATTTGTGTTTTCATATATGCTGCATTTTTATTGTGTACAAGTACACACACACACACACACAATTAAAAAGTAATTGAATAAAAGAATCAAATAAGATAATACAGGGCAAAGTGAAATTCCATTTAAAAATCACAAATTCCAATAAGATTCTATCAATAAAAAGTCAGGAGAAATTGAAATCCCATTAAAAAAATAAAAATAAAAAATCCTACAGGACAAAGTAAAATTCAATTAAAATAAATCAGAATGTCTAAAAAGATTCTAAAATCCAATAGGACAAAGTGAAATTCCATTAAAATAAATCTGAATGTCAAATAGGATTTTAAGGACCAAGTAAAATCCTACAGGACAAAGTGAAATTACATTAAAATAAATCTGAATGTCTAATAAGATTCTAAAATCCAATAGGACAAAGTGAAATTCCATTAAAATAAATCAGATTGTCCAATAGGATTTTAAGAATCCAGTAAGATCCTAAAGGATAAACTTAAATTCCAATAGGATTTTTTGACAAGGGTATGTATTAATTATTTCTTTTAATGTTAAGTAATTCATATATATAACGTTATATAAGGTTTATCAGGACATTTATCTTGGAGGGATGTAACGTAAAAGTTCTTGATTACAGTGATATTCCCCCTAAACGTTATGTTTAGCTATTTTGTACAGGGATGTGTAGTTAACTTTATTTATCTGTTGCTTCAGGCAAGGAGGAGAAATGCGTTGCGCGCCATTTCAGAAAGCAGCCTAAGCTAAAAGGTAAATCGTTATCGTCATGTTAATGTTGATATATGCTGCAGTTTGTTAGCTTTATTTGCCTTTGCTTTCTAGAGAGTATTTGTAGTTTGACAGGCACAGCATTGCTATCAAAGTGCGTGTGAGACAAAACGTGAATATTAACATCATTGGATGAGTTTTTCTGAAACGTTAAGTATATTTTGTAAAGGAATGTGTCGTTAGCTTATTTTTTTATTTTTTATTTTATTTTTATTTTTTTTGTCAGGCAAGCCGAAACATCACGGAGCTAAAAGGTACACAGTAAGTTACACAGTATTGTTTATGTATTCATTCATATTATCACAGAAATATTTGGATCAAAGTTAATATTTAAGATATAAACAGTGATATCTATGCTAGCGATCAAAATAGATCAAAATCTTTTGAAAGTGTCCTGAGGCTTAAAATAACGCTTGTGTCGATTTTATTGTTTCGCCACTAGGTGGGGTTAAGTGTCTGCTAAAAAATGTATTTGTGATTGAATCGAGATTCATTCAAAACCGCTGATTCATCCAGTAATGAAACAAGTGAAGTATTCAGGAGTGAGACATTAAATCATTCATTCAAACCACTTTTTGATAATTTACTATTAACAAATGGGGCAAAATATATTATAAATACATATTAATTAAAATGTTCAATAATTCAAATTAAGTTATTCTGAATTCAGTTATTCTGAAAATTGTGGCTGCATTGCCCAAATCTGTTTTTTTTTTTTTCTTTTTTGGATGAATTATTCCTTTGTAATGCATTACTGTAGTTCAGCAAATGCTTTTGAACTATTGAACTAGTTTTATTAAATTCTGCACATGCTTATGTTTGTCTGACTGATGTTTGTGCAGATGTTTTGTTGGAATCAACCCACACACCGGCACCTAGACAGGCACATCAAAGGTTGGAGCAAAAAAAAGTGGCAAGGTACAAAAAATGTTAAAGAATGTTAAATGTTTAAAAAAAATGGCTAAATGTTTGTTAGAGTATTCTAGGTTTAATGAATCAGCACAGTCAGTAGCATTTGTGACAGTGTTAAACATTTGTTTTTTTAAGCAGAAATACTGTATGACTTGCTGTGAGTTTTAACTGAAGTCAGATTCGTTTTGATACTGTTGTTTGAGCTTAAAGGGATTGCCATCATTTACTCACCTTCGGTTGTTCCAAAATTCTGAGTTTCTTTCTTGTTTTAAGATATTTGAAAATGTTGGTAATCAGACAGTTGACAGTAGCCATTGACTTCCATATTTTTGCCCTATTATGGAAGTCAATGGCTACCATTACTTGTCTGGTTATAAACTTCATTAAAATATAATCTTTTGTATTCAACACAAGAAAGAAACTTATAGTTTCGGAATAACTTAAGGGAGAGTAAATAATGACCATTTTTATTTTTAGGCAAACAGTCCCTTTAACTTTTATTTAACTACTGCTTTATGCTTTAATCTTGAGTTGTTTGTAGTTGTTTTGTAACAGCTGATTTTTGATAAGTTTTTCTGTAGTTGCAAAAGTAAAATTATGTTACCAGTGACAGTGCTGAAGTGTTGTCAGGTGTCAGCTTTAATAAAGTTTTCTTACAACAGCTTTGAATTTGAGTGATTATTTTTTTTAATTTTTGTTTTAATGCATTCACATCGGTACAAGAGCACAGTACAGTTCACGGTTAAAATAGTTATTTACAGGAATTTCATAGTAAAAATGTTACAGCTACATCTTGGCTTTTGTTGAATTCACAGGATTTTATTGGCAACTTTTGTTGCCAGGTAAGTACTGTAATTTAGCGTAATTACAAAAAAAACCTGTAATGCATTTTTACAAGTTTAATTTTATAATCCTGTAAAAAACAAAAAAACAAAAAAAATACTGTATATGGTAAGCATCAATTTATTGTAAATTGCTTAGCAGTATTATACTGTAATTCATTTTACAGCAATTAGCGGCTATTTTACAGGATTTTATTGGCAACTTTTTTGCCAGTAAATTATTGTAAATTCTACAGTATGTTCTTTACAGTGTAGTGAAGAATGTAAGATACAAAAATGAGTACTGTAACTTGTTGTGTAAAGTAAATTATTACAGTGATATTTTACAGTAAAACTGCAATTTAAGATGGTACTTCATTTTTATAACTATTGTTACAGCTAATAGTACATCTTATTAATTTTGGCTATTATTATTATCACAACATCTAATTTGATTGAGTTTCTAAAACAGAGTGTAATGTCCACTTTAAAGTCCAGCTTTTATCACATTAGAAAAAATGACCAAAACCCCTGATGTAGTTGATTTGAGCCATTTTATTAATTTCAACTAGGCTTTAGTCACTAAATTATTCTGTCCACATCCCTTCAACCATGATTTCACCAATTAAGGCATGTTCCCTATATTGGTGTCATGAGACGCTTATCCCATGAGACAAGACAAAACACTGAAACTGGGTTCAAAAATCACAGTTCTGACTTTTTTCTCAGAATGATGAGATATGCTACAATTGCGAGTTATAACGTCAGAATTGCAAGATATAAACTCACAATTCTGACTTTTTTTTCTCACAATTGTGAGTTTCTATCTTGTAATTGACTTTTTTCTCTCAGTTATGAGTTTATATCTCACAGTTCTAACTTTTTTTTTTTCTCAGAACAGCGAGTTTATCTCACACTTGTCACTTTTTTTCACAATCTCACAATTCTGACTTTATAATGCAATTGCAATTATTAAACCAGAATTGTGAGATATAAACTTGCAATTCTGAGAACATATCAGTCTTTTTTCCCCATCAGAATTGGACTTTATAACTCATAATTGACGAAACACTGAAACTGGGTTCACAAGAACGAGACTTGATTGAAACTTGAAAACGATTTTTTAAGGGTCAGAGGCATGCGGATTCATTTGCAGCTTTTATTAAACAATCTCAAAGTCAGACAGGCAGAGATCAGAAACAGCATCGGGGATATCAGAGACAATCCAGAAGAGTAACCAGAAGACAGGCGAGAGTCAGGGCAGGTGGCTAGCAGAGCAAACGAGAGTAATCCAAAGCAATGAAGTCAAAGGACAGGTGGCAAGGAATCAGCGGTCGATAAACAGTCCAAGATCAAACACAGATAATCCAACAACAAGGTAAATGCTCAGAAATGCATCCATAGCAAAACAAGACTTTGTGAGGAGTGAGAGTCCAGAAACAGTTTATAAAGGCTGGCTAACGCGTGACACCTAGGCAGGTGATCAGGCCCAGGCACGGGGTATATGGGAAATGTAGTCCGAAAGGGTTAGTACTCGGGAGAGTGTGCCCTCCGGTGGTGATCAGAGGGAGCCACAGAGGCCTGATTCATGACACTCAGCTTTAAAATGTTGTAATTTTTTAAAGAAATTCAAACAATAAATCCCATTTTGTGACTATTTTTTGTTGTGACAGATCACTGTATTGCCTTTTTAGATCAATTAACATGTGAACCGATTATCTTTTCTTATTTACTTAAAGCACAAAATAAACATGAACGAACATCAGAATATTTTTTTTTTTCAACCATGGAATGACATAAACACATACAATTTTTCAAGTTTACGTCCACCACAGTAACTCGCAATTGCACGTTTATATCTCACAATTCTGACTTTATAACATGCAACTATGAGTTTATCTTACAGTAACAAGAAAAAAAGTCAGAATTGCGAGGTTGTATCATGCAATTCTGAGAAAAAAAGTCAGAATTATGAGATAAAAAGTCACAATCATTATTTTATTTTTTACATGTTTTATTCAGCGATGTTTTGACATTTTGATCTTGTTACACCCCTGGGTCATGGATCAAACATCTTTCTTGTTTGTGTAGCAGCATCTCTATATATCAGTAAGACTTTAGGGTTAGGCTTAGGGCTAATGTCAGGGTTATGATTTAGTATGTCATCAACCAAAATTTCTTTCTGATTTTAGGGGTAGATTATGGTAAGGGTTTGGGTTCAGGTTTGAACTATGTTTCTGTCAAGAAAGTTGACAAACAAAGATCCTGGAACAAATTGTACTTGGCAAACTCATGGTGCCCTCAAAGACACAGCCTCTAACCCCTAACCCCTTACCCCAAACTCCAAGGAGATCTTTCATAACTGGAGAAAGCTATATGTTACCATTCCCATTCCTCACAATGGCCACAAGATTCCCCCAAAACAACACACATCTTTTGGTCACATATTTTGAGGCATGTAGTTTAGTCAGAAATGACTAATCACTCTGGAGCTGCAAGAAATGACTTAATGACAACAACCCTAACAATCACTATTCTTTTCCAAAAAATCAAACATCTAACATTGGATTTGTTTTCTCAGGTGAATCTGAAAAGACAAGTCCCAATAAAGACCCACTGGTAATGGCACTTGGAGTCACTATTCCTCTGATTTGCATTCTTGTATTGGTCATAATATTGTTGTTGAGAAGGGAGAAAAAGAGGAATTCTGAACTGAAGAAGAAGAAAGACTGTCTGTGGGCTGAAAATAACCCTCTCACTCCCATAGCTGAGGTGACTCCTGCTGCAGGGGATCATTCCTAGTCTGTCTACCACAGTTACTGTGTTAATGCAGTGGTCTGTGAGTGTTTCTTGAGTTTGGGTACATACTCTTAGTTATTAATTCACTGCAAATATCACATTGTGGCCATGTTTAATCTTTTTTGAAAATGTTAAAGTTAATGTCTCCTAGGTTGTATTTTACCTTGCTTAGTTTTGTTCTTGGTGTTTGAGGATACAAATGTCATGCAAAATGTCCATCCCAGTTTTTGCTGAATGAATGAAAAAAAAAAAAAAAAAAAGTGACAGTAATTTGGTTGTTTGCACAGTTTAAAGCAGCTTTGCTGTATTGCTAGTATTTAAGTTTTTCTCCCTGCTGTCCACGGTCCTATCAGAACAGAACTACAACATATTTTTCACTTGGTTTTTGCTGTTGTAATTGCATATTATTATAGAGTTCACATTGGAATTTTGCTGTATGGCTGTTAACAAATTTAGTTACAGTTATGATGACGCCATATTTTCAATTATGTGAGTCAAATTTATGACATTTACTAATTCTCCTTTTCCATTTGCTCACAGGCAGTTCAGTAGCAACTGTCTGATCATCACACATGCTGTTTTTAGTTATTTCCATCGTAGACAGGAAGTAAAGATGCTCTGAGCAGGTCTGTGGTCACATTTCAGTGGTTGTGTTTTTTTGCTCAAGTTTGTTAGGCTGATCTCACAATGAAGAAAATGCTTTCTTTGCAAAAATACAGTGCATGATGGAAACCACTAAAAGATATTTGGTTTATAAAGCCAGTCCACTGTCACATTTTTTTTGTTATGTATGGAAACCCTGTATAGAAGAAAGCCTTGCACATTTTACTTTCACTTTTAAATTAGCGGCAATTCGGCGTCAATTGCTTGAATGCCATTCAAGCAACAACAAAATACAACATGTGCGTGTATATATACATTACTGTATATAACTAAAGGGATTATCAAAAATCCCTTAAGTTTTGATAAGTACTTAAGGGTATTTATCAAAAATGACTGCAAACAGTCAAGGTGTTGTCCATTTCTGAACAGCTTAGTGATTTGGTTGTAAAACAGATTTCCTGTTAAACAGACTTGTTACTGCTGTATGGCGAGAAACTGTTTCAAAAGATTTAACACATAAACAGGATTGCAAAGGAGTGGAAAATTTCCAGAACTTCATTTGGGGAATCTTGGAAATATTCCAAGTTGGAAACTTCATGGGAATTTACATACATTTGTGGGAATTTATTAGAAATTTGGGGAGATTTATGTAAACTGCATTATATTCAAACATAAATATAAACATTTTTTTTTTGGCCATAAGGTGACATGCATGCAAGTCCCATTCAAAATAAAAATTAAAGCATTTTCTCTCAATGTCTCTGGTTTCTGCAATTTTTCTCTCAATCCTTTCAAGTCTCAATGGCTTCAACTAGGATCAACATTCTCCAAGTCTGGAGGATGGCTCTATTTCAGAATCAAAAAGCTGTATAGGTTTGCCCGGATGGCCACCAGTTTTCCAACCCTTGTGTTTGTGAGCCTGTTGCAGACCTTTGCGTATATGTTCCCAAACAGTGACTTGCTGCGCTCAGAGGCAGCTGATGTTGGTGGAATTTGAAGGATGGTAGAGGCTACAGGTGCAAGGGCCTCAGATCCACAAAGTCCTTTCCACCAGGTAGATGCAGATACGTGCTGGCATGACTGCCATATCCCATCCCATCCCCAAAGGCCTTGCTTGATAATTCCTTGTACCCGGACGTTCGACCACCCATCAGTGATGACTGAAATGCAGTCTTTGCCTGCACTCTGTTGAACTGTACACAGTAAAAGTTTGGATGCATTACAGTTTTTAAGATTTTTGAAAGAAGTCTCTTATGCTCATTATTCAAGCCTGCATTTATTTGATCAAAAATACAGAAAAAACAGTAATATTGGAAAAAATGTATTACAATTTAAAATTGATTTTTCTTTTTAATATACTTTAAAATAGAATTTCTGTGATGTAAAAAAAAAGCACTAATCAACAAATGCCCCCATTTTTGATATTTGAAGTAATATCAAAACTTACTTTAATGGATATAGTCTTCTGACTCAAATGCATAACTGCTCGGCTTCAACAGTCCTGTGGTAGACAGAGCCAGGGAAATGGGAAGGAATTCCCATAATTTCTTATTTTTTTAATCTCACCTAAATGTTTGCTTAGTCAGTGCATTTTTTATTTATTTTTTTAAATTGTGTTGCGCAATAGTTTACACACAGCACAGGGAAGTATGTAATATGTAATTTACTTGAATACTCGCTAAGATGGACATTTTTTTGTGTGCAGTTTTTTTTTTTTTTTTTAAACCAAGGTGATGCTGCAAGATTTGTTAAAACTAGATTTAAGTTCCCTGTTATAGGTTAATCTGCAATTTTGCAATTAGCCAGTTTATTCCCGTAAATTCCTATGGAAAGTTTCCAGCCTTTAAAATTCCCGGAATTTTGCAACCAGTAAGTTAACTTAAATAAATAAATAAATAAATAAATAATAAACATTTACACACCAATTTAGACTCTTTACTTTGTGATCAGTTAAATAAAAAAAGTGTGATTTAATGTGTCCTGTAGTGTGGCAATACCAAGCATCATGAAGATGTACCATAACTCTTCTCTTTAATTAAAGAGCACATTTTTGCTTAATGTAAGCTCAACACAGAGAGAGCGAGCCCCAACAAATTAACACCCATCACCGCACAGCTCTTCCCATTACAATTCACCCAGCGCCATCTAGTGTTGCTATCAAGCAATAACATTTTAAGAGCATAACACCATACACACTATCCATCGCTCATCTTTCAGTAAAGAATTGGGTTATACAACTCATTTGTTAACATTTATTACATTTATTATAAAGTTGGATGCACATAACAAAGTTTTTTTTTTTTTGAATTTGAATTGAATTTGAGTGAATGCAAAATAACCACCAATAAAACAAGATTTTTTGTTTTCCAAAACTAACTTATGGAAAGTAACAAAGTAAATGTCACACATTATTGGCACCTGCCCTAAGTTATTTTTTTAAATAACTAACAGAAATTAACAGTAGACAGTAAACACACATTTATACATACATAAATACATTTGAAAATTGTTTCTGTCAAAAGCAATAGAAAACCGTTTTTTGATTTTGTGCAGATTCAATCCAGAAACCAACTGGTTGCAAAATACATCTTCCAAATTATGTTGCTGCTTAAATATGATGACCCCAGGCAGATGTCAATCACAGATGTTGCCTTGTGTGGCTCTGGAACAACACACGATGTGTAATATAAATGTAACAGTAAAATGGAAACAACCAGAGAAATTTACATATAAAATAAATGTAAAAAACAACAACAACAGTATTGCAGAAGAACCCAATCATTGTTCACTGCATAATACACTTGATAATTATGATAACCTTGCATAAACTGACCAAGCATTTGTGTATTGTGGGTTAAGTGCAAGCATTTGTTTTATCTGTAACCAGCTGACTGCACATTATATCACATAACTTAAACACTGTGAAACATAAAAAAAAGAGCATTATGAAATTTAAGATGTGGTTTGTTGATTTTAAGGGAAGATCTTCATAGAAAATGTGGAAAAACATTCAGACTTTGCCTAGTCATTGTGCACAAACCACAACTTAATTGTTTTTTTTTTCTTTTTTTGTTTTGCTTTGTTTGTTTGTTTGATTCAGACATAGTGTGCAGTCAGCTGGTTCCATGCAAACGACTCATACAATCTTAGTATCAAAAATAAATAAATAAATGGACATTTATAGAATATTATTAATAATGACAGTCCTTTTGATTCTGTGGATATCTGCAGAGCTTACTGTGGCTTTGTATTTTGTGTTTGTCTCAATTCTCTTATATTTTTAGATATAGTATGTACAATAGTAAGTTTTAGATTTCAGTTTGTGGAGTTGGAATTTGAAGTAGCTGTATGTTCTTTACCTTGAATTGTCAGTTTCTAAACCGTTGTGACTATACACTGACTTATACTAAAGAAATTGTGCGAAAACGGTGGATTACTTTACGGCAGCAAAAAGTGCATGTGCACAACTATCAAGTGTTAATTATGACAATAGTATAGCCTATAATTACTACAGTGAAATTACTTATCTGTAGGGTACTCCACAGTAGAAAAAACACACAAAACTATATACAATTGCTTTAAATTTGTATGACACAAAGAAGAATTTACAGAATTGTAACGCAATAAAATTCATTATAGAAAGTATTCTTCCACCCTGCTTCACAAAAGTTAATTTATTCTATACAATATATAAACTAAATAAAAATACTTATGTAGCATTTTAAATCTGTTTATCTGCCACCTCAATTCAAATAAAGGAATTAAATACGATGGAACTAAATAGAAATTCAAACATCAAAAAAAAAATGGAGTCAACTTAAAATAATGTTACCCTGCTGCCCTAAATTTTTTAACTTCAGTCAACTTAAATAAGTTTAGTCAACTTGAAATGTTAAGCGATACTAAGTGACAACTTAGATATATGTGTTGACTAAACAAAAAAAATTGGTTTGTTAAACTTAACAGCTGTTTGTTACCTGGCTGCCTTAAAATAAAGTTGAATTAACTCAAATATCTAAGTTACTAAGTTTTCACTTAGTAAAACTTAACATTTTAAGTTGACTAAACTTTTTTGAGTTGACTGAACTTAAAATTTTAAGGCAGTGGGGTAACAAATTATTTTAAGTTGACTCAAATTGTTTTTTTACAGTGATGCTCAATTCGATTCTAAATGGATACCAACCTTGGTAACTTCAAGGCTGATTAAGATGTAGTGCTGTACCACTTTCTGATAAGTATGAATGAAAAAAAAAACATTCAATTAAATAAAATATATAAAGCTGTGCAAAGGCAAGTTTTTGTGCAACTGTACATGGTCTATAGGTCTGTACTGTGTGCATGCAGAGAATTATTATTGTAAATTTATACTAAGAGCAGTTGAAAGTATAATTATATCATACATCATTAATGCAAAAAGGCATTAAGTGAATGTTACAAAATGACTGCCTGTCCATTCTTATGAGTTTTCCATTGTACTTTTAATTTTGGCTCTTGTTTTGGAACGTGTGTTGACTTCTGATGTCGACGGCGTTGGGGATCCAGCAGTGTGCAGCTCAAATGGGGGATCATGTGAATCTTCCTCTTTTACTTCCTCGTCCTCACATTCGTCCATTTCTGTTTGATGCTTTTTGCAGTGTTTCTCAAAAGTGGACATCTTCACAAAGATTTTGTTGCACACCTTGCAATGAAAGAGCTGCTCTCCATTTTGTAAGTGCATCTTCAGTTGCAAATAAGAGGAGTGAGGAAAGGCCCCCGAGCACACGCTACAACACAGAGCCCCGTTGCCCTGGTGGCTTTTCTCGTGTTGTTTTAGCATGGACACCGACCTGAAGCCCTTGTTGCACGTGGCACAGATGTACCTGCCCTCGCCCAGCTCCAAAGCCTGATGGTTAAGCAGATGGGCTGACGTGCGGAAGGCCTTACCACACTTGTCACACTTAAAAGGGCGCTCACCTGTGTGCAAGCGCAAGTGTATAATAAGTCCGGCCTTTTGCGTAAAAGCTCTTTCACAGAGCGTACATTTAAAGGGTTTTTCACCGGTGTGGAGCCGACGATGAGTTTTCAGGTGTGAGGCACGGCCAAAACATTTATTGCAATCTGGGCATTTGAAGGGTTTCTCGCCAGTGTGGATGGTCTTGTGGCGCATAAGTTGGGACGACTGCATGAACATTTTGGAACATATGCTGCATTTGTACTTCCTCTCTCCAGTGTGTGAGCGCAGATGCAGGGCGAGGTGGGCTGATGAGATGAAGGTCTTGGAGCAAAGCCGGCAGGTATGAGGCTTCTCCCCAGCATGGGTGCGTTTATGTAGAACCAGACGAGAAGAAAGGGTAAAAGACTTGTCGCAGTAGGGGCATTTGTAGGGCTTGTCTTCACTGTGCGTTTGCTGGTGTTTGGTAAGCATTGATATCTGGGCAAAAGACTTGTCACAAAGGCCACAAGGGTGGGATCGAGGCTTGGATGAGTGAGACATGTTGGTTGACTCAGAGCTGAACAAAATCCATCACACCTAATGACAAAAACATCAACAAAGTTAGTTTAGATTAATTATCCACTACAAAAATCCAAAGAGTCAGAAATCAAATTAAGACTATCCACATTTTTTTTTTTTTTCACATAAGAGCAAGGGTGACCATTTATACATTGTAAGGGTTTGGCCCCCAGTCTCAAGGTGGATAGAGTATTTTTTTTTTATCAAAATATTTTGTTTAATGCCAATTCGTCATTATTACTTGAGAAAATTATCCAATTTATAAGTAAAAATTCTTTCTACAGTGGCTTCAAACATTTATTACAGGTGTAATTTAAGGTCATTATCGGTCGGCGGTCCACTGAAAGAGGCAAGGAAGGTTAAATATCCACAAAATTATTCTAAATAAACAAACAAATAAACAAACAAAAACAGAATATGAATGTTTTAAATCAATTCTTTACAAATGTATACAACTCAGACACATACAATGAATGAAAACTGATTAAATGGGAGCAACGTGATTTCTTTCTGTCAAAGGTAAAACTAATTAAAATAGCTTCCTCCTATATAACGTATAACTAATCACAATTCAGTTTTACCTGACAAAATCTTTCAAATAGCTTGTGATTAAGGATTACTAGCTACATTTTCACTATGATAACCTTTTTTTTTGTCTGTGTGAGCATTATTTCAATTGTAAATATGTGACCCTGGACCCCAAAATAAAATTGAGATTTATACATATAAATAAGCTTTCCACCATTGATGTATGGTTTGTTAGGATAATACAAAATTTGTCCGAGATAAAACTATTCGAAAATCTGGAATCTGAGGGTACAAAAAAAAATCAAAATATTGAGAAAATCACCTTCAAAGTTGCCAAATGAAGTTCTTAGCAATGCATATTACTAATTACAAATTAAGTTTTGATATATTTACAGTAGGAAATTTACAAAATATCATCATGGAACATGATCTTTACATAATATACTAAAGACTTTTGGCATAAAAGAAAAATCTATCATTTTGACCCACACAGTGTATTGTTGGCTATTGCTACAAATATACCTGTGCTACTTATGACTGGTTTTGGGATCCAGGGTCACATATGTTATCATATAGCCTAGCAGATATATTTTTATCAATGTCAAAATTTTATACAGATTTTACAAGGGTGAAATGTAATTTCCTGGTCTGCTTTGATGTGTGTGTACTGTTGTACTGGCAATGGCTTAACATTCAGAACGTTCAGCCTCCTTTAAATTTAGCAGAAATATTGATTTATTTGAAATTAATAAAGGGCTTAATAAAGCAGGGAAGAATATATTACATCCACACATAGTAAATGTAGCTTTTTATTCATTTAAATGTTTGTTTTGACCATATCTGTAGCGGGCTTAGTGTAACTATATTATATTTGCGTCTTGTACAGTATATCATAATCAGATTATGACGCTTATACGCGTATATTTTAACATAGTAAGCAATCATCTAGCAAAACCAGATCATGATAATAGCTTAAAAAACATACTGCAATTGATTATTGTTGAGCACAGCGGGTTTGATTAATATTTTACACATCTCCTTCCTAGAAAACTGGCTGGAGGACCGCATCTGTCATTAGACATCCAAAATGTTGGATGTCAAATGCAAACAATCACAGCTGAAGATGTTCTCGTGTCTATCTAACTGGGCGTGACAGGCTATGCTATATATCCCCTTGTTGCATTATTCACAAGAGACAAGCAAAAATGAATGACGCAGGTGTGAACTACAAAGGGGAAACATTGTGAGGAGAGTACTGAGACAGATTTGCAAGTTTCCTGCGTTCATCCTGTTCGTGATTATGCAACATCCAAGAGCAATTGCAAGCATGCAAACTCACCCCTTTCAATACCGTTTCCTCCGAAAACATCACTGAAGCTTTTATTAATATCTTGGTTCGCTACATTATTCACTATGCACGATTCGCGTTAGATTGTTCATGTGGTGCTGGTATATGCTAGCCTAAATCACCACTGATGAACTGACATTAATGTAGAATGATAACACGTAGATAAAGCACGTAAGCATTTTCAGGTTTGTGCTAAAATCACGAACTGCATGATAGCTAAGCTGGTAACACTGTAAACAAAGGAAAGGAATCAGTTTCTCGCATTCGTGGAAACCATAGAGTAGCCTAAGCAGTCTGTCATGCTATCAAAATAAAAGTTGTCTAACGGCAAGAACATTATTACAGTTATATTTGCTTATGTAGTTATAAATCTCGTAATAAATGTCGTATACTGATTTCAGCACAATTACATTTGTTAAAGTTATTTTTGCCACCGTAAATAAAATCCTTGCATCCTTCAGTTATTTTTTTCTATACCAGACAACAGTTTCTATAGTCGTTTAGATGTCATCACCTTCCCTCGCCATATATATATATATATATATATATATATATATATATATATATATATATATGATTGGTTGATTGGTTATCTGCTGCATTAAACGGAGCTGACACTGATTCAAATTACTAAGTGCCCTAAAGCAGGGCCAGATTAACACTTTGTTGTACCCTGGGCAACAATATTCAAGGGCCCCATCATCACGACCCCAGGATCACCATAATATGGTCATATATAGAATATATTACTGTAATATACAGTAAATATACTCAATACTTCAAATCCTAACTGTCATCATATTTTGATTTACAAATATTTAAATGCTCATAGAACTACAAATGCACTACTATGTCCCCTATCAAAGACATTCACTCACATATGATGCTATGAAAACAAAACACATCAGCATCTGTGTATAATCTGGTAAAATTGACCCACTACATTGAGAGGGAGGGAAGTATCCTCCATTTTAATAGATAAGCAACCACTTTCAAACCATTGTTTATTTAACAACACTTATTCCCAATAGAAATGTATGGAATTGATAGAGCTATCACAGAAGACAAGGCAATCAAGTTATTAGTCCAACACAAACAATTTGAAATCTGCCAGTTATCCCTCCACAACAGTTTACAGCATTTTCATAAAGCTGGCACCTCAAGGAAAAAATAAAAAATAAAATGCAGTATCACTATTTGATCATAAACATTTTGATCCTAAGCTCATTTAACTTATTTTAAAATAGAACAACAACATGTTATAGCACAATTAACCAGTTAAACATTTTAGTGCTACATAAATACACTACACAATACTAAATACACAAAACAATTTCTCTGAAGAAGACAAGATAAAATAAATGCTATATAATCTGGCAAAACACACAACTTTAGTCCTAAATAATGAGGAAGTGCATGTTTGAATTTGAGTATATAGGTATATACTTTAAATTTTCAGCGTTTCTGATGTCCTTTTCCTTTTTTTAATTTTCGCTTCGCGCTCCCACTTAGCTTCTCCATTGTGTCTGATTTTTTTTTCTGTTGTAGCAACGCCTGACGTCACGTAACGCGCTCGGGCTCGGCGTAAGCTTTGACCCACCTCATGCGGACTGACCAATGAGGAGAGGGTCTTAACTTGAGGCCCTCTCTTCATTGGTCAGTCCGCATGAGACTGACTCTCAACCGCTCTCAACTCACGTTCAAAGTCATAGGCAGCGCAGCATATCTCTGTGCAGCGCAAAAGCCCGGGTGGACACTTTGTTAAATATAAAGCGGGAGATTACAGATACAGTATTTTGCTCGTGCCCTTGCTGTCCTGGGCCCTTTAGATGTCGTGGGCCCCTGGGCAATTGCCCAGTTGCCCGTATGGTTAATCCGGGCTTGCCCTAAAGACGCACGTAACATTTTTGTGTTCATTCAAGCATTCCTGTTTTTGGTTTGCAACAGTTATTTTGAATGTGTGATTTACTTAAATTACTTGTGATTTACTGAGTGAAAACAAATTTTCCCTCCTCTCAAAGTCTTTTGCTGAACACAGGAGTGAAGGAGGAGGGTAAGTTTCATTTTCGCAAAACTTTCTCTTTCCAGAGAACAGAAACCATCTGTGTTCACTGAGAGGGTTTAACAGTCATTCTCATCGCGTTCCTTTCATTCTGCAGTGCGAGTGAAAGCATCATCATCATGACCACATAAGTACTATTAAAGGTAGGAGATAACCTCATGCAGAAGATACAGGAGTTACATGAGAATGCAAGTTTTTAATAATATCAATATTTAGTAATATAATATTATGCTAATATAACATATTCAGAGTTTTTTTCTATTTCATTGTTTAAATGGCTTTACTAAACCTTTGGCGGATGCAAAGCATAAGTAAACAACTACAGCATTCTCTATTTTGTATATATGTTTATACTTCCATTTGTGCTATTATGAGTTCCTTTTAGAGTTGTGACGTTCGCGAACGAACCGATTCTTTTGAACGGCTCATAAACATGAACGATGGGAGCCGAGTCGCGGCTGGGCGGGAGCCGTTCTTTCTGTTGTTCTTTTTTTCCTATGCGTGTTTCACACAGATGCACACAAATTAGCTCCTCCGCGTCACAGAACAGTTATAGGGGGAGGGGCGCACCCGGCGCAGGGGTGCTACTGTCTAACAGCATGATGATAGTTGTGCACGCATCCTTCACGCGAGTACTCCAGTGGAAAAAAACCCTGCGTGCCTCTGTCATTGGGTAGGAACGAGCCATGACTTGTGCACGCTGCCGTCACATGCTTACTCCAGTTAAAACAAACAAACAAACAAACAAAAAACATTGCATACATTGCATTACATTGCATTTTGTGTTCATTTAAAACTTGAAGGGGCTGATCTCCTATTTGCAAAGTTTACAGTAGTTATAGTAGTAATAGTGGACTGTATGTAGACATTTCCATTTTATTTATTCTAATTTTATCTACAGTATATATCTAATACTTTAAATATTTTTTGTTATCTATCAAAATGTTCTTTTGTGATACTGTTCTTGTATAGAAATTTTTCACTAAAAGCTGTTTTGCACAGACATTCATTGCAGCCCACTTTGTTATTGTTCATTTAAGACTTGAAGGGGCTGATGTCCTATTTGCAAAGTTTACAGTAGTAATAGTAGTAATAGTGGACTGTATGTAGACATTTCCATTTTATTTATTCTAATTTTATCTACAGTATATATTTAAAACTTTAAATATTTTTTGTTTTCTATCAAAATGTTCTTGTGTGATAACAATGTTCTTGTGTGGAAGTGTTTGTAGTAAAAGCTGTTTTGCACAGAAATTCATTGCAGCCGGCTTTGTTTTTGATGTTTATTTGTGAGTAGGTATTGTATGAATAACATAAGTCAACGTAGCTTTACACATACACACACTTTGTACTAAAGGTAAATCCAAAATAGTGATGTCACTGTCTAAGCAGAGGGATGTTGTGCAACCCTATGGAATATAGTCCACACATGACAAATGAGGTAATAATCAATATTTCAGAATAATTCAAACTCAGATATTGGTGTGTGATATCTGAGTTTTAATTATTTGACTACAAATCTCACCTCATCATTCCTCCCAGTGATTATTTCCAGGATAAACTGAGATGCCCCCAAGCTGGCTTCTTAAAACTGACTAAATATTTAAAAAGATCCGGATCCCCTCAAAGAGCCATAAATCCCATCACTAGTTCCTTTCCAGAGGTTAAGAGTTTTTGGCACCCGATAAGCTACTCTTTTTATATAACATATATATGTTTACATATAGTCCACAAGTGAATTTATATTGTCTTCTTGGGGAAAATATTATTAAAATATTATTAAAAAGTATAAATATAAATGCAATGATTGTAAAGAAGATGTTCTAAATAATGTTGGTAACTAGACAGTTGACGGTACATAGCCATCAATTTCTATAGTATGGAATAAATAAATAAAATAAATAAAATGTGGAAGTCAGTGGCTACCTATCAACTGTTTGATTACCAAATATCTCTTTTAAAATATCTTAATTGTGTTCAGCAGAAGAAAAAAACATGCAGGGTTAGGAACAACTTTAAACACAAAAGTTTCATTTCCTCTTTTCAAAAAAAAAAAAAAAATAAAAATAAAATAAATAAATAAAAAAATAAATAAATAAAAAATGTAACTGGCAATGTAAATATTACATTTAAAAGACAGAAACAATAATAGAAATGAAGAAATATATTGTCACAGATCTGCAAGAGAGGGGATCCAGATGCAGAAATGAGTAGTGATGTGTTTCTTGTTGGACAAGATTCAAACACAAGGTACAACTAGAAGAGTGAGGTGTGAAAACACAGTTAAAACAGTTAGGGCAGGGCAAATGACACAATGACAGAAGGCTTGAGGGATGCAGAGAAAGAGGGAGCAATTCAAGCAGGATAATGGCAGGGGAAGACCACAGAAACCAGAAACTTGATTTCTCAGATGTAGTACTCACAGCCTTGCCTCTAGCCTGAGGCTCACAGACCAAGAGGCTTTTACACTGCTGCCAGGCAGTGAGAGTCAGTGACTAGGAAACCTCAGGATACAGGGCAGTAGACTTACAATGAACAAGGCAAAACACAAAGTAACAAGGCATGGCATAGGAGAGAGAAAAATAATAAATAAAACACATTAAAAAAACATATAGCAAATGGAAAATAAAACAAGAAATAAAATAACTGAAACTTGCAAACAAAATAAATAAAATTTAATTATAACAAAATAACTTGCAGGAATAGATAATTTGATTCCCTAAAACTAATAGTTCTTTGAGCTGGTTCTCAGGAAGGGACTGTTTGAGCAGGTTCTCACAAAATGGAACTCAATTACTAATTGTAGATTGTACAACACAAGAAGGGAACAAATTAACTGAACTTTTAGTTTCGGAAAGCAAGCCAGAGCCATGGACACATAGAGTCAACATTTTCTGTTGAGACATGTAAATAAATTTTACTATAGTTTTGTGCATGCAGACTAATTTATTTGTCATGTAATTTTAGGCATTTAGGCCAGAACATGTGTTTGTGCTTCAAAATCTGAACTGGGAACTGGATGAACTGCTAGAGATGAACAAATTAGTAGGAACACAAAAAAAACACATGCATAAGGGATTGGATGCATAAAGTAACTGTGCCAAAAAAACTGTGGGAAGTTTAACTGCTTAGGAAAAACAAGGGATTAATAACCAACTATTACATAACATTAAGCAGTCATGGCTTATTTCAGGTTATGAGACACATTATTAAGAATCCATTGTTTATTTAAACTTTTGAATTGGTTCATCTGTATAAACTCAATATTTTGTGTTTTGGACTTAAACATCTGTTTTGTGAAATTATACCTAATTGCTTATTCTGGGCAGTAAAAAATATTAAAACAAAATGCATTTTTTTATATTCACTCTTAAATTGATAAAATTATTTATATTTTCCTGATTCTGCAAGGTGTGTGTAAACCTATTAACTGTTTGGCAACCATAAGTTACAAGAGACCCAAGGAAGCAATGTAAAACCCAAGGAAGTATTTTAACAATGACAATGGAATAAGAACAACTGTTCAAAAGAATGCTTCTTTTCAAATTTTTGGAAGTTAATTGTTTTTTGTAAACAGCCTTTTTTTTCAGCACACAGCATATTGTAAAAGAATGAGTTCAGCATCAAGGCAAAAGAAGAAAAAAAAAAAGTAAGTGGTTTTATTCACTGCATGTTTTATTTTTAAGATGATTTAATATCTGATTAAAAGTGGGGAAAAAGTCAGTAATAAGGCTATGTTTTACAAATAATCACAAGCATACTAACACTTGATTCTAGCATTAATCTAATTTTGTACTTTATCTATTTCACACTGAATCTTGAATTTGATTTGTATTGTGCATTTTGTGATAAACTTTTTTTTAAAAGACATTTTTTTTACTATTTACTACAATGTAGAAATAAGTTTGGTGCTACGTCTCCACCATTTATTGATTACTTGAAGGAAATTTTGAGAAGGTACCCAGATGGGGGACAAATATTGAAGGTAGGTAAAAATAATAATAATAATAAAAATAATAATTAATAAATAAAAATAATAAAATAAATAAAATAAATGAAAAAAAGAAAAACATTTACATTTTGCATGAATAATTGTACACCAAATGGTATCACTCAATAATAATTATTATTTAACATATCAGGAGCTGATACAGAATGCAGATGATGCAGGAGCTTCAAATGTGGTTTTTATTCATGATGAGAGACATTATGGGACTCAGAGCCTGTGGACTGAAGACCTTAGAGAGTATCAAGGTATTGTGTGTTGTAAACACTGGGAGCAGGTTCAATGGGTGGTCACACTGGACTCAAAATGATTGTAGAGGATTGTACAGTTATTAACAGAGGATTTCACCCTGTAGGGCTTTTTGTTGTTGTTGTTGTTGTTTTCTTTTTATTTTTGTATGATCAGCCAAATGTAACTTTGATCTGGCAGGACCTGCTCTGTATTCCTTCAATGATGCAGCCTTTTCAGAGGAGGACTGGGAGGGTATTCAGAGAGTTGGCAGAAGCATCAAGAAGGATGACCCAACAAAAGTTGGGAGATTTGGGATTGGTTTCAACTCTGTTTATCATATTACAGGTAAAATATGCTACATTACCAGACTGTCTCATACTTTTCTTGTGTGTTCTGCTGTCTGCTGATTAGAAATCCTACAATATTGCTTGTTGATTAATGTAGTGTCAACATCAAAATATGTCAGTTAATGTCTTTTTACAATATGAAAAATTGGTTTTGGGTGTCCCCAGAATGTGTCTGTGACATTTCAGCTCAAAAGACCCCACAGATCATTTATTATAACATTTGGAAACATCTGATTTTGGTGTGTACCACTTCAAATGCAAATGAGCTGCATATTCCTGCAAATGAGCTGACCTGTCATCACAAGGCATGTCACGAAATGACAATCACAAGGTAGTCTGAAGTGAGATGATTAGCACAGGCGTACAGGTATTTAGGTTGACATTGAGCCACATTACCTTAAAAAATAAGAGTATCCCACTGTGTCTTCAGTGGCTCAGATGTTAGGAGAAAATGAAGACTCTTATGTATGAGAGGCCCTTTAAGACATTATTCAAACTATATTCGCGCACACACAATCAAAGCATTCACACATACTATCAAACTCTCTCACACACTATCAAAGCTTTCACGCACATTATTAAACTCTCTTCCATACACTACTAAACTGTCTCTCACACACTAGCAAAGCTTTCACACGCGCTATCAAACTCTCTCGCGCAAACTATCAAACTCTCTCGCGCACATTATCAAACTCTCTCGCGCAAACTCTCAAACTTACACTATTATGAGAGGCCCTTTAAGACATTATTCAAACTATCAAAGCATTCACACACACACACTATTAAACTCTCTCTCATACACTACTATAACGTCTCTCACACACTATCAAAGCTTTCACGCACACTATTAAACTCTCTTCCATACACTACTATACTGTCGCTCACACACTAGCAAAGCTTTCACACGCGCTATCAAACTCTCTCACACACACTGTCAAACTCTCTCGCGCACACTCTCAAACTCTCTCGCGCACACTACCGAACTCTCTCGCGCACACTCTCAAACTCTCTGGCGCACACTATCAAACTCTCTCAAGAACTCTCAAACTCTCGCTAAGACATCACCAAACTCTTCAAGACACTCTCAAACTCCTCAAGGCAGACACTCTCAAACTCTCTGGCGCACACTATCAAACTCGGTCCGTGTACGTTTTGATCATTTGTTTTTCAATTTGAAATGAAATAAGCAGAAATGAGAAAACAGCTCCTTTATTAATATATATATATATATATATATAAATGAGAAAACAGCTCCTTTATTAATATATATATATATATATATATATTAATAAAGGATTAATAAAGGATTGCCAGGATTTAAGTTATAAGTGTTTACAGCCTAGACGCTTAAGTAAAATGTTAATAAATAGCTATAACGCTATAGGCTTTTGAAAAGTCGGTGTTTTACTCATAGACTGTAAAATATACTGGTTTTACTGTGTTCGGCCATTCACCGATTGGTTATCTACTGGGTGGACCAGGGGGAAAAAAAATTCAAATTTGACTTGAATGTTTAATCTTTACATATTCCCCCATTGTTTGATCGAAACTTATAAAAACTAAACGAATAAGACGACATGTAACACACATAGCCAAAATGAAAGACCATGGATTTTCCCCTTTACTTTCAAACGAATAGGCCTACTTAGTTTTTGGATCATTATTAATTTAATGAAAACACAACAACAATAAAATAAATAGCACAAAAAAACACTCGCTTATATTATACATAAACGTTTTTCAACAAAATGATTAAGACGGATGACATGAAACAGGCCTATCCTAATAAATTAAGGTATTTGGATTTTTCCCTTTAAAACGAGCGCACAGTTTATGGTTCATTACTACTTTAATGTACAACAACAAATGTACAATGTACAACTTTCAAGTACAATTTTCACAACAACAACAGAACAAAGACAAACTCACTTATATTAAACAATACAATAGATGCTATATAAATATTTTTTATTAACAAAAGTTCTCTTGGGCTTCTGCCTCCGCTATGGTTCTGTCAATCATTTCATTGGCCCACTGGTCTCGTCCGCTGTTGCTCGTGCTGTATGATGCGGACGATTTTCTGCGGTCCAGATGAACTACATTGATATCGTTTCTATAAAAATGCAAAACGACGGTGGGGTGGTGGGTAAGTAATTCAATCGGTGGATGGCCGATCACCGTAAAACACCGATTTTTCACAAGCCTAAGCCTTATCTAGTTATTTGTCAACATTTTACTTAAGCGGCTGTGCACACGTATAACTTAAATTCTGGCAAAATGAAACGTTCCCCTGGCTATGATATACAGTACAGTAAAAATTAAATTCTCCATCCTCTGTACCTTCAGCCGATTTGAATTACAGTATTTGCACTGACCATCGTTTGTCCAAAACTGAGCATAACGTCTAAAATTATGACTGTGTATCTACACTTGACTGAACACTGATCTGTGCTTCTTTGCGCTGTCTAGTGGGTAGCGCAGCTTTACCACTCTGATTTAAATCCATACAGCAAAATAAAACAGGCTGAGTGCATATTAATATTTCTGAAATAAATATTTCTATGAAACGCGTTAGGTTGCACACAAAAAAAAGCCCAGTCAGAGGACTAGGCCTATCAAAAAAAAAAAAAAAAACCTATTTCATTTTATTTTTTTTATTTTTATTCTTTGTCTTTGTTTATTAGTCTATATTTTATTGTAATTTATGTTATTGTCCTTGTTTGTTGTTCTGAAGAGTGCAATTAAAAAAAAAAAAATAAATAAAAGACTTTTATTTTGTTGAACGGAACAGAGAAACAACGGATGATGTCACTGGTTCAGATTCGCTTGACCATTCA
>VONZ01002644.1:0-42898 GCA_012976165.1 Labeo catla | reverse complement strand
ATATAGCGCACGGATCCCGTAGGAGTGGCGCAGCAAGCCGACACCAGCCGATCTCCTGTTCACCTGATGTCTATGTTAAGACACGGGAGGACACGGTCTCGACGCGAAGGTGTTGGGTGTCGCCCAGCCCGCAGCTCTACAGATATCTGCTAGTGAGGCGCCATGAGCCAACGCATAGGATGAAGCAACACTCCGTGTGGAGTGGGCATGAACACCTAAGGGGCATGGCTCTCCCTGGTTTTGGTACGACAGGGAGATGGCATCTACCACCCAATGGGCCAACCTCTGTTTGGAGACAGCATTCCCTTTCTGCTGACCTCCAAAGCAAACAAAGAGCTGCTCGGTGCGCCTGAAGTGCCGAGTGCGGTCCACATATATACGGAGGGCGCGGACTGGACACAGCAGCGCAGAGGCCGGGTCTGCCTCCTCCAGGGGCAGAGCTTGCAGGTTCACCACCTGATCGCGGAAAGGCGTGGTGGAAACCTTGGGCACATAACCGGGCCGGGGTCTCAGGATGACGTGAGAATCGCCGGGCCCGAATTCCAGGCACGCTTCGTCGACAGAGAAGGCTTGTAGGTCCCCTACCCTCTTGATGGAGGCCAGTGCAGTCAGGAGCGCTGTCTTAAGTGACAGATATTTTAGCTCTACTGACGCAAGTGGCTCGAATGGGACCTCCCGTAGACCCTGGAGGGCGATGGAGAGATCCCAAGAAGGTACGAGGTGCGGTCTGGGAGGATTAACCCTTCTCACACCTCTAAGGAACCTCATGATCAGTTGGTGCTTACCAAGGGATGCTCCATCCACTGCATTGTGATACGCTGCGATGGCAGCAACGTACACTTTGAGAGTCGAAGGGGACAGCCTGCGGTCCAACTTCTCCTGCAGGAAGGAAAGCACTACTGCAATCGGACATCTCTGTGGGTCCTCTCCACGAGAGGAGCACCAGTCAATGAACAGACCCCACCTCAGTGCATAGGCCTGTCTTGTAGAGGGAGCTCTAGACTGAGTGATAGTATCTATCACGGCCTGTGGAAGGCCGGAGAGGTCTGACTCGTCCTGTCCAGGAGCCAGACGTGCAGGTTCCATAGGTCGGGGCGCGGGTGCCAAATTGTGCCCATCCCCTGAGAAAGAAGGTCTCTCCTCAAGGGGATTTTCCAGGGAGGGGCTGCCGCGAGGGAAATGAGTTCTGGAAACCAGGTCCGGGTGGGCCAGTATGGCGCAACCAGCAGAACCTGCTCCTCATCCTCCCTGATCTTGTACAGTGTCTGTGCAAGGAGGCTCACTGGGGGAAAGGCGCACTTGGGCCCCGGAGGCCAGCTGTGCGCCAGCGCATCTCTGCCGAGGGGAGACTCGCTGAGGGAGTAAAACAGCTGGCAGTGGGAGGATTCGGGGGAAGCAAACAGATCTATCTGGGCTTCGCCGAAATGGCTCCAAATCAGCTGGACTACCTGGGGTTGGAGTCGCCATTCTCCAGGATGGGTGGACTGCCGTGAGAGCTGGTCGGCTGCACGGTTGAGTTCTCCTGGAATGTGAACGGCGTGTAGCGATTTCAGCCACTTCTGACTCCACAGGAGCAGATGGCGGGCGAGTTGTGACATGCGACGGGAGCGAAGACCACCTTGGTGGTTGATATAGGCTACGGTCACAGTGCTGTCGGTGCGAACAAGCACGTGCTTGTGGCGCAGCATCGGTCGGAAGCGACGCAGCGCAAGAAGCACAGCCAACAACTCTAGGCAATTGATATGCCATTGCAGTCGAGGTCCTGTCCAGGAGCCCGAGGCTGCTTGCCCGTTGCATACAGCACCCCAACCCGTGGAAGAGGCATCCGTGTAAACCACAAAATGCCTGGAGACTTGGCCCAGAGGGACTCCGGCCTGAAGAAAGTCCGGGTCTGACCACGGGCTGAACAGGCAGTGACACTGCAGGGAAACACCAGTCCGGAGTGTGCCACGGTGCCATGCCCATCTCGGGACTCGATCGTGTAACCAGTGCTGAAGCGGTCTCATATGAAGCAAGCCCAGCGGCGTCACCGCGGCCATATGCCCCAGGAGCCTCTGAAATGTTTTGCTCTTCTCCCGGTTGACCTGAAGGCCCAGATGGCTGAGGTGCTGGAGCACCAGGTCCCTGTGTTTGCACAACAAATCCCGCGAGTGAGCTATGAGAAGCCAGTCATCGAGAATGCGAATGCCCTTCTGCCAGAGGGGGGATAAGGCAGCTTCCATGACTTTCGTAAAGACACGGGGAGAGAGGGACAGGCCAAATGGAAGCACTTTGTACTGATACGCTCGACCCTCGAAAGCAAACCGTAGGAAGGGTCTGTGTCGAGGTAGAATCGAGACGTGAAAGTACGCGTCCTTCAGGTCGATGGCTGCAAACCAATCCTGGTGACAGATGCATGTTAGCATGCGCTTCGTCGTGAGCATCTTGAACGGCAGCCTGAGAAGGGACTGATTCAGAGCTCGAAGATCCAGGATGGGTCTTAGCCCACCGCTCTTTTTGGGCACGATGAAGTAGGGACTGTAGAACCCTGACTTCATCTCGGCTGGAGGGACAGGCTCGATTGCATCCTTCGCCTGTAGGACTGCAACCTCCGCACGCAGGACAGCGGCATGTGTGTCCGAGTGGACAGAAGTGAATAGGACGCCTCTGTACCTGGGCGGACGCCTGGCGAACTGAATCGCATAGCCGAGACGTACCGTCCGAATCAACCACTGCGAGGGGCTGGGAAGCTGAAGCCAAGCTCCCAGCCTGGTCGCCAGGGGAATCAAAGGAGCGTTGACCGACGTGACCGCGGTGGGGCAGCCTGGGGGGGGAAGGGGAAAAAGAATGATCCCAGAAGGTAGAAAGTCCTGGAGAAAAGTCTGACTGCACTGGGCAGTGCTTACCTTCTTCCCTGGTTCCCGCGCTGGCGATATCGACCTCCGAGTCCGGATCCGAGGAGGCAAGGCGTCGCTCAAGAAGGGAACTCGGGGTCGGGACCCCAGAGGTGAGGAAATTGACTCTTTCTGTGAAATTGTGGGTACCGTCGACCCGTAGGCCGACGGCAGCATTTGAGCGCACAGCAGCTCCCGGCCCTCCACCGGGAGTGGGGACGTAGATGTTGTCGTCCCCCAAAAAGCAATCTCCTCCACCTCTGGGTTGCCCGCGTCAGAAACGCTTCGCAGCTCTCCTGCGGCCAGCTCGACGTCGGGCTGCCAGTCTGGCATCGTGTGCCTCGGCAGGGGACGGAGCTGGTGTTTTAGGGGCCGCAGGGGGGCGCCCTCGGCGACGGGCAGGCGGAGGTTGAGGCCCCGCGGACGTGGTGGCACTGTCACGATGGGGGAGGATATGCTTTATCGCCTCCGTCTGCTTCTGGACCGCCGAGAACTGCTGGGCAAAGTCCTCGACGGTGTCGCCGAATAGGCCGCTCTGGGAGATGGGAGCGTCGAGAAAGCGAGCTTTGTCGACGTCTGCCATCTGGGCCAGGGTCAGCCATAAGTGTCGCTCCTGGACCACAACTGTGGACATCACCTGGCCAAGGGAACGTGCCGTCACCTTCGTCGCTCGGAGGGCGAAGTCGGTGGCGGCACGGAGTTCGTGCATCGCCCCTTGGTCAGAGCCACCCTCGTGTAGATGTTTTAACGCCTGGGCTTGGTAGACCTACAGGGTCGCCATGGCGTGCAGGGCAGTGGCAGCCTGTCCAGCGGCGTGGTAAGCCATGTCCGCGAGAGCAGACGAAAGCTTGCACGCCCTGGAGGGGAGATGGGGCCGATCCCGCCAGGTGGCAGCGCCCCGCAGGCATAAGTGCACCGCGACAGCGCGCTCAACCTGGGGGACTGCCACATAACCCCTGGCTGCCCCACCGTCGAGGGTGGAGAGGGGAGAGGAGCTGGGACGCGGACGAGACGAGTAAGGGGCCCGCCATGTCCTCACCAGCTCCTCATGCACCTCCGGGAAGAAAGGCACTGGGGGGGAGCGCGGCGGTGCTGCGGGCGCCCTCCCCAGAAACCAATCATCCAGCCTCGAAGGATCGGCCGGAGGTGTTTTGGGCACCTCCAGACCGATCTCCTTGGCGGCTCGGAGTAGCATAGCCGAAAGTTCGGCGTCCGTCTCGGAGGGGGCGGCAACCGCAGAGGGGCGCCGACCCGCCAAGGCGTCCGCTTCACCTTCCGACTCTCCCTCTGATGCTGCAGCAGACATCTCGACCTCCTGTGGAGCGCCAAAGGAGACACTCGGCCCGGCATGCGGGGAAGCGAACTGCTTTGGCCACTTGACGGAACCCCGCGGTGGTGCAGAAGTCCGCGGGGCTTTGCTGGCCGGTGGAGCATTCTGCACGGTCACCTGTATGTCCCCCAAGTGTCTCGCCGCGGCAGCCGAAAAACCTTGACGGCCCAACGACTTGCCACGGGAAGGCAACGAGGGGAGCCTACTCGCGAACGAGTGGCGATACTTTAACGCGGCCATGGTCATGCGTTCGCAATGAACGCATGAACCATCCGTGAATGCTGCTTCAGCGTGCTCTCGGCCCAGGCACGTGAGGCAGTGATCATGTCCGTCCAGTGAGGCGAGGAAACTACCACATCCGGAAGTGCACGGCCGGAGAGACATACCGGGAAAATGCCTTCCAGCCCTGAGAAATTTGCTCTTTTAGATCCCGGTTTGCCCAGGGAGAACCGCGGCACAACTGTGCACTCAAACGGGGGCTCGCTGGTTGCAAAGGCTCTCTTTGTTTGCCGTTAGAACGGCAGCCCGCAGGATCTCGCTGGCGGCTGCCAAATGCTCTTTTAGAACAAACTCTTTTAGTTTCTTTTTTGGCAGCACGCCAGCAGAGAGAGCATAACTCAGTCAGGAACTTCTTTTCTTTCTTCTGGCTCGTAGACGAGGCTCCGAAGCGAAAATCTGAATGAGTGGTTGCATGCCACCATCTTATATATATGTACGGGGGAGTGGCTCGGCATGCAAATACCACTCGCCAGTGTTCATTGGCCTTTTGAATAAGGCTCAGAGATGATTGGACTCTCAAGCGAGTTCCCATATGTAACGTCGTAGTGAAACGACTGAAGGGGAAAGGTTGTTTCCCCCATCATTTGACACGTATTAATGTTGCAGTTTGGAAGCAATATTTATTTCATTGTGAATAGACTGGCTGGATTTAAGGCATTTATTAATTTACATGTTCATTTTCACTGTAAAAAATATTTTAGTGTATGATAATAAATATTTCAGTCATTCTACTTCATGTTCATTTCATTTCAGAGTGTTATTTGTCGTTTCTTGTACAATTTATTAGCAAGTTCTGAGGGGAAATTGTTTCTAAACCAGTATTTTTTAATGCTGGCCTATTACCACTGATGGTTCAACATAAAGCAATTTTATCCAACTTGAAATATTAAAATATATTTGTATATGTATTAATGAACATTATTATCATTAACCAAGAATTTATATACTGACTCCAATCTTTTGAATGGTGCAGTGTATAATGTTACAAAAGCTTTTTATTTCAGATAAATGTTGATTTTTGGATCTTTCTATTTTTTAAAGAATCCTTGGAATTGTACTCAACTGTTTTAAATAGTGATAATAATAATAATAACAACAACAACAACAAATGTTTCTTGAACAGCAAATCAGCATATTTGCTGTTATATATTCAAATAGAAAACAGTTATTTTTAATAATAGTAAAAGTATTTCAAAATTTTACTGTTTTTGCTGTACTTTGGATCAAATAAATGCAGGCTTGGTGAGCAGAAGAGACTTCTTTAAAAGATATTAAACATCTTACTGTTCAAAAGGTAAAAAAAAAAAAAACTTTATTAACTTTTATTTATCAAATTGTAAGTAAACTAGACAATCAGCACAATATATTTTTTTCTAAATATCTTGGAAATATATATGCGACCCTTTTGTTTATTTGTTTTTTGCAAATCTGAAAGCAAAGCTGAATAAATAAGCTTTCCATTGATGTATGGTTTGTTAAAATAGGACAATATTTGGCCAAGATAAAACTATTTGAAAATGTGGAATATGAATTTTTATATATATAAAAAATAAATAAGCGAGCGAAAATCATCTTTAAAGTTGACCAAACGAAGTTCTTAGCAATGCATATTACCTCAAAAAATATTACGTTTTAATATATTTACGGTAGAAAATTTACAAAATTTATTAACGTTTATTAATGGTTTAATTATTAATTAACGTAATTAATCTTTAATTAATATCCTAATGATTTTGGCATAAAAGAAAAATCAATCATTTTGACCCATAAAATGTATTGTTGGCTATTGCTACAAATATACCCGTTGTCACAAATCCGGTCGGTGTCCCGCTGTCCGCTCACCGCCAGATGTCACTCTCGCCCTGTCACACACAGACTGTTGCACCACACCCCGGACTACATTCCCCATCAGCCATTGCACTTCACCCGCGACCAATCAGCGGCGCTATAAAAGCCCCGGTCTTTCCACTTGCAAACCACAGGTTGTTGTATTCCCTTAGTTAGCGTTACCTAGTTTCTTTTTGTGGTCCAGGGTCACAAATTTTATGCTGCATTGAGCTCAAAAAGACATTTAGCAGTTTTCACACTACTGCTAACATTTATGTAGAGCTAAAAAGCAAATCCTAAAATTGTTCAGTGATGTTCTGGTAAATGTGTAAATGAAGAAATGGCACACACTGAATCACTTTAAGGACACCAAATTGAGTCACTCAAAAGAACTTTAGTTCATAATGTTAAAACAAATTGTTTTCTGACAAAGAATTATTTTCTTAAAAAAAAAAGAGAGAGAAAAAAGCTATACTGAACTCAATCAATTCAGAGCATGTTTTTCAGTGCAACACTTGCTTTAGTGTTTCTTGAATAGAGCACAGTTCATGTAACTTTTTCTTCCAGAGCTTTTCAAAGTGTAAACGGTATCACACCAGAGATTATTATAAAATTTCTTTGTCTTGACAGCAGTGACTGTAAACTTCTCATATGGAGGAATCAGCACTTCTTTTGTGGAAGGATGCTGAGAATATTTTGTCAGCTCAGCACTTTCACAAGTGTAAATTTCAAAACAAGATTTAGTTCCAAAATATTTTGTTACTTTAGGATCAAGAGAGGAGGACGTAAATGAGCCGAAACGAATCTCTTTGTTCAGAACGTGCTTATCAAAAGTAGCTCTAGTACCACGATAAGTTGAATAGCATTTATGTTGTTTTTTTCTTCAGAATCTGTATTGCTTCCGTTAACAGAAAGTGAAGTGAATACCATTTGAATGACTTGTGTTTGTACTGTTTTCTACCGTTACGAGTGTCGTCATTAAAGTGACGGTATATATATTTACCAGTGTACACGCGAATAGCAGTTAAATGATTCCTTGTTAAACGACCTTTTGGAAACTTGACAACATTTTTATTCGTTTGCCAATAATGTTTAAAATGATGTGAGTTTTTCATTTCCTTCATCAGATATTTTGTCTTCACCAGATGTGCCATTTTCCTATGGCAGTCCCTATATTGGTCATTAACTGAATTCGGTACCATATCCAGTGGAAATATCTGCTCTGCAACAGCAGCTGTGTGATCCTGCAGCAACTGGAATCATAATGATTAATCATCAGTATTCATGTCTGTAATATTCATACTAGAACACAATCTTACCTGTCCTAGAGCAGCTAAAATGAGAAGAAGAGCTTCAGTGATCAGCAGCATCTTGATTTAGTCAAATCCCTCAGATGATCTAGTAGATCTAGTGATGAGCAGATGCTGAAAGACAAGAAACACAACCACGTTTCTCAAAGAAATGTATTACTCCAACAGGAATATGTTACACAATCATTTTCTTAACTTATATAAGACAGTTTTAAATTTAACAGAAGTTATTAAAATAATTACGTGACTGAAACACTGATGGAAGTGTAATATTGGCCTTACCTGAGAAAACTGTTGCCTTTTTTGCCAGATTCTGTTTTCTTTTTGTTTTTTTTTAGTAGGTCAACAATGAGAGGACAAGATCACAAAATGCATTCGCTCACTGTCAATGACAATGACTGTTTAAACCAAGAGATGAAGAAGGTGGCTTTTTTATATTGCTGATATGTGTTGTGTGTGTGTGTGTGTGTGTGCACCTGGTATTCATCACGTTATGGGATCCAAATGTCCCCACAAGGAGTATTAATACCAGTAAATTTTGACCTTGTGGGGACATTTGTGAGGTCCCCATGAGGAAACAGACTTATAAATCATGCAGAATGAGTTTTTTTGAGAAAGTAAAAGTGTGCACAGTCTCCTGTGAGGGCTAGGTTTAGGTGTAGGGCGATAGAAAATACGGTTTGTACAGTATAAAAACCATTACGCCTATGGAATGTCCCCATAAAACATGTAAACCCAACATGTGTGTGTGTGTGAGTGTGTGTGTGTTTAAAGAAGTAATGTCTGCCTCTGGTTTTTGGGGTTTCAGACTAGACAAATGAACCTTTCAATGCGATTTCTTGAGCATTCATATTAATTGTACGCAGTGGCAAATTCACTTGAAATTGAGTAATTTAGAGAAGTAAATAGGATGTCCCAACTCAAACCCTAACTCTGAGTTCTAAGAACATTTAGAAGTCAAAGATGGTTTTCAAGCATAAAAAAAAAAGTAAAAAAATAAATAAATAAATAAAAAAAAGCGCTTTTATTTTCCCCCATACATTAAAATCTAGGAGAAGAATTAGAAGAAAGTACTGTCATTTGATATTTATGTGTACACTAACTCAGATTGTGAAGTAAACCCAAATTAAGGATGCAAGTTGTGATGCAACGCTGTGAGGAAGAAGTGACCTGAACTGTGTAGGTCATTAAAAAAAATACTTTAAAATATTTTGAAACATTAAGAGGTCAAAGGCGGTTTTCAAGCATCAAAAATAGTAAACATGCTTTACTTTTATTTTCCCCATATATTAGAATGTGTCCTATGTATGTATTTATTTATTTATTTATTTATTTATCAATCATTCAGTGGCATCAGTCACATTTTTAGTTAGTATTGTTGGTATTGTTACTATTACTGTTGGTGTTGTTAATGACTGGGATAGGATGATCAGTCTCAATAAAATGTTTTTGTTTTTTTGTTTTTTCCTGTAACTCATTGTCAGTAAGAAAGAACAAAATCTGATCATCTTCCTTTTCTAATGATTGAATCAGATTAGTAAGTTCTGTGAGGGGACACATTCAAACGGGTGGACATATTATCTAATTACAATATAAAACATTAGATCTCTTAGAAATGTAATGTGCTAAATCAACAATGAACTAATTTTAACTGAAAAATTGACTGTTTTCAATTTTTTTTTTCAATTTTACAATTTAAAATGGTAAAACTTTACAGTTTTAAGTAAACACATATGTGTGGTGTGCTGAAGAATGTGTGTCCTGTCATCCTTGTTACTTTGGTCAGTCCTGTGACTATGAGGTCAATCCTGTTACTGTCATTAATTTAATTAAAAATGTTTGATACAGCCTTTCAGGTTTTTCCATTGTAACTTTAACTATATTTTATTTTGGACAAAGCCCTAAGCCCTTTTTTTAATATCTCTCTTGTAAAAATAAATAGTATTCTTAATTGACATGTGGTCACCCTTCAAAATAGGATGTTCTTGGTCATCTGAATGACAAATATATTTGAAAAGTTGAAAATTTTGAAACAATCCCAGTGAAAAGAGGGACTAAAATTCTGCTCACATATGTGAAAACTATCACATAGTTCTAATTAAACTATCTGTAGTAATGCTTGTGTTGATAACAGGGTTGACAAAAATACCAAAACTGAGGTAGAAAAAATAGTCATAAAATAATAAATTACATAGTCTGAGATGGCACAATATAATACAATATTCTTTATTTCAGGGATATTTAAAAAAAAAAAAAAAAAAAATGCTGATTAAACTTATTTTATTTATTTTTTTCCAAGTGGAAAAGGCACCTATTTCGTGGAAATGATTTAATACGCTTTCTATGTATATAAAATCACTTGTGTTAATTTTATTTGATGTGAACCAAAAAGGACATCTCGTCTTTGACCCTTGAGAAATAAGGATGCAAGTTTTGATGCGACGCTGTTTTCATGTTGGGAAAGTAGTGACCTGAACTGTGCAGGTCATTTTAAAAACTACTTTGAATTGTATGTTGTAATCTTTAGGTGACAAAATATACTTAATTTCACAGTCATTAGCACTCCTCTGTTTTCAAAAGATAAAAATGTTGAAATAAAAGTAATTTCTTTAGTTGATAAGACTGTTGATCAATCCTACTGCCAGAGTTTCCTCATTTCTGTTCTTGCAGAGAAAAACTTTCCCTGTTGGACTGAACACACGAGCAAAAACATCCATTATACCAAAATTACATCATGTAGTTTTAACTTCCAGCTTTAAAGTGCTGTTTCTGTTTCATCTTTAATGGTTAAAAGAGTGAATCTTCTCAATGTCTATTAGAGCAAAGGTTTCAAAGTTTTCGAAAAAGGGTTGTTCCTCCCATCATTTAATATAGCAGTTTGGAAGCAATATTTATTTCATTGTGAATGTTATTTTTCACTGTAAAAAATATTTTAGTGTATGTTTGATAAGAACTATTTCAGTCATTCCACTTCACGTTCATTTCATGTTTATTTCAGAGTGTTATTTGTCATTTCTTGTACAATTTATTTGCAGGTTCCGAGGGGAAATTATTTCTAAACCAGTATTGTTTAGTGCTGGCCTACTGTCACTGATTGTTCAACATAAAGCAATGTTATCCAACTTGAAATATTAAAATATATTTGTATATGTATTAATGAACATTATTACCATTAACCAAGATTAAGTAATGCCAGCATATAGAACACGGTTGCAAAGTATTGCAAAAACTAAATATTACATTTTAAAGTTCTAAATTAGTCAGGAGTCTAATTATTCGGTCTAGTTTTAGATGTCAACAAAATAATTAAATAAATAATAATTAAAAAATATACATGTATACTACCAAAAACAACAACAAAAAAAAAGCTTTGGAAACAATCTAAAGAACTTCTGCTCACCAAGCCTGCATTTATTTGATCTAAAGTACATGAATGAATAGAAAGTTCAGAAGAACAGCATTTATCTGAAATAGAAATCTTTTTTATCACTTTTAATCAATTTAAAGCATTCTTGCTAAATAAAAAGTATTAATTTGTATAATTTATATACTGACTACAAGCTTTTAAATGGTGCTGTGCATAATGTTACAAAAGCTTTTTATTTCAGAAAAATGCTGATCTTTGGATCTTTCTAGCAAATCAGAATATTAGACTGATTTCTGAAGGATCATGTGACACTGAAGACTGAAGTAATGATGATGAAAATGTAGCTTTGATCACAGGAATAAGTTAGTTATTTTAATATATATTCAAATGGAAAACAGTTATTTTAAATAGTACTTTTTTTTTTGCTTGGTGAGCAGAAGAGACTTCTTTAAAAGACATTAAAAATCTTTTTCTTCTTTTTTTTTTTTTTAAATTAATATACTTTTGACTGGGAGTGTAAAAATACAAAAAAACATATCTTATTTATTGACTTCATTAACATTTATTTGACAAATTTTAAGTAAACTAGACAATCAGCAAGATTTTTTTTTTTTCTAAATGTCTTGGAAATATATATGTGACCCTGGACCACAAAAACCAAGTTTTCCATTGATATATGAAAAAAAAAATCTAAATATTAAGAAAATTGTCTTAAATTTGTCCAAACAAAGTTCTTAGCAATGCATATTGCTAATCAAATGTTAAGTTTTGATATATTTAGGAAATTTACAAAATATCTTCATGGAACATGATTTTTACTTAATATCCTAATGATTTTTGTCATAAAATAAAATTCGATCATTTTGACCCATACAATGTACACTGCTCAAAAAAATAAAGGGAACACTCAAACAACACAATGTAACTCCAAGTCAATCACACTTCTGTGAAATCAAACTGCCCACTTAGGAAGCAACACACTGATTGACAATCAATTTCACATGCTGTTGTGCAAATGGAATAGACAACGGGTGGAAATTATAGGCAATTAGCAAGACACCCCCAATAAAGGAGTGATTCTGCAGGTGGTGACCACAGACCACTTCTCAGTTCCTATGCTTTCTGGCTGATGTTTTGGTCACTTTTGAATGCTGGCAGTGCTTTCACTCTAGTGGTAGCATGAGACGGAGTCTACAACCCACACAAGTGGCTCAGGTAGTGCAGCTCATCTAGGATGGCACATCAATGTGAGCTGTGGCAAGAAGGTTTGCTGTGTCTGTCAGCGTAGTGTCCAGAACATGGAGGCGCTACCAGGAGACAGGCCAGTACATCAGGAGACGTGGAGGAGGCCGTAGGAGGGCAACAACCCAGCAGCAGGACCGCTACCTCCGCCTTTGTGCAAGGAGGAACAGGAGGAGCACTGCCAGAGCCCTGCAAAATGACCTCCAGCAGGCCACAAATGTGCATGTGTCTGCTCAAACGGTCAGAAACAGACTCCATGAGGGTAGTATGAGGGCCCGACGTCCACAGGTGGGGGTTGTGCTTACAGCCCAACACTGTGCAGGACGTTTGGCATTTGCCAGAGAACACCAAGATTGGCAAATTCGCCACTGGCGCCCTGTGCTCTTCACAGATGAAAGCAGGTTCACACTGAGCACATGTGACAGACATGACAGAGTCTGGAGACGCCGTGGAGAACGTTCTGCTGCCTGCAACATCCTCCAGCATGACCGGTTTGGCAGTGGGTCAGTAATGGTGTGGGGTGGCATTTCTTTGGAGAGCCGCACAGCCCTCCATGTGCTCGCCAGAGGTAGCCTGACTGCCGTTAGGTACCGAGATGAGATCCCCAGACCCCTTGTGAGACCATATGCCGGTGCGGTTGGCCCTGGGTTCCTCCTAATGCAAGACAATGTTAGACCTCATGTGGCTGGAGTGTGTCAGCAGTTCCTGCAAGACGAAGGCATTGATGCTATGGACTGACCCGCCCGTTCCCCAGACCTGAATCCAATTGAGCACATCTGGGACATCATGTCTCGCTCCATCCACCAATGCCACGTTGCACCACAGACTGTCCAGGAGTTGGCGGATGCTTTAGTCCAGGTCTGGGAGGAGATTCCTCAGGAGACCATCCACCACCTCATCAGGAGCATGCCCAGGCGTTGTAGGGAGGTCATACAGGCACGTGGAGGCCACACACACTACTGAGCCTCATTTTGACTTGTTTTAAGGACATTAAATCAAAGTTGGGTCAGCCTATAGTGTGTTTTTCCACTTCAATTTTGAGTGTGACTCCAAATCCAGACCTCCATGGTTTAATAAATTTGATTTTCATTGATAATTTTTGTGTGTTTTTGTTGTCAGCACATTCAACTATGTAAAGAACAAAATATTTAATAAGAACGTTTCATTCATTCAGATCTAGGATGTGTTATTTTAGCGTTCCCTTCATTTTTTTTGAGCAGTGTATTTTTGGCTATTACTAGAAATATACCCGTGCTACTTACAACTAGTTTTGTGGTCCAGGGTCACATATTTTATGCTGCATTGCACTCAAAAAGTCATTTAGCAGTTATCACACTACTGCTAACAATTATGTAGAGCTAAGAAGCAAGTCCTAAAATTGATCAGTGATGTACGTAAAAAGATGTACGTATAAATGAAAAAAATGACAAACATTTATTCACTTAAAGGACACTGAACTGAGACACTTAAAAGAACTTTAAATCATAATGTTAAAACAAATTGTTTTCTGACAAAGAATTATTGAATTAAAAAACTATACTGAACTGTGTGAAACTGATGATTAAATCATGTCAATTCAGAGCACTTTTTTCAGTGCAACACGTTTTAGTGTTTCTTGAATAATCCTAAAAGTCCTAAAATTGTATAAGTTTAAGTATTACAATAAATGTAAAAGCATAAATAAAGAAATGGTACACAGGACACAAAATTGAGTCACTTAAAATAACTTTATTTCATAATGTTAAAACAAATTGTTTCTGACAAAGGATTATTGAAATTCAGAGAAAAATAAAATGAAATTGATAATTAACTCATATCAATCCAGAGCACTTTTTTCAGTGCAACACTTGCTTTAGTGTTTCTTGAATAGAGCACAGTTCATGTAACTTTTTCTTCCAGAGCTTTTCAAAGTGTAAACGGTATCGCACGGGAGATTTTTATAAGATTTCCTTGTCTTGACAGCAGTGACTCTAAACTTCTCATATGGTGGAATCAGCACTTCTTTTATGGAAGGAAACTGAGAATATTTTGTCAGCTCAGCACCTTCACAAGTGTAGATTTTAAAACAAGATTTAGTTCCAAAACCTTTTGTTATTTTAGGATCAAGAGAGGAGGACGTAAATGAGCCGAAACGAATCTCTTTGTTCAGAACGTGCTTATCAAAAGTAGCTCTAGTACCACGATAAGTTGAATAGCATTTATGTTGTTTTTTCTTCAGAATCTGTATTGCTTCCGTTAACAGAAAGTGAAGTGAATACCATTTGAATGACTTGTGTTTGTACTGTTTTCTACCGTTACGAGTGTCGTCATTAAAGTGACGGTATATATATTTACCGGTGTACACACGAATAGCAGTTAAATGATTCCTTGTTAAACGACCTTTTGGAAACTTGACGGCATTTTTATTCATTTGCCAAAAATGTTTAAATTGATGTGAGTTTTTCATTTCCTTCATCAGATATTTTGTCTTCACCAGATGTGCCATTTTCCTATGGCAGCCCCTATATTGGTCATCAACTGAATTCGGTACCATATCCAGTGGAAATATCTGCTCTGCAACAGCAGCTCTGTGATCCTGCAGCAACAGGAATCATAATGATTAATCATCAGTATTCATGTCTGTAATATTCATACTAGAACACAAGCTTACCTGTCCTAGAACAGCTAAAATGAGAAGAAGAGCTTCAATGATCAGCAGCATCTTGATTCAGTCAAATCCCTCAGATGATCTAATAGATCTAGTGATGAGCAGATGCTAAAAGACAAGAAACAAGAGCCTTTTCTCAAATACTAAATAAATTGTTTAAATGTGTATTGCTATTTTCTGATAGATAGCAGAACTGCTTAAAATGATGACTTAAATCTGTGATGTTCACTACTGAAAGTGTAATATTACCTGTTGTATTCTGTTTTATTTTTTGTTATTTTTCAGGTTTGCAGGATCAGTGATGAGAGAAAAAGGATCAGAAAAGTCAGTCACTCACAGCCAGACGACAATTAACGACTCTTCAAACCATGAGATGAGGAAAGTGGCTTTTTTACATTGCTGATAATGTGTGTGTTAAGCAATAATAGTTGAAGTGCATATTGTAGCAATCTGATTTCATAATAATTGCATGCAATGGTGAATTTGCATTAATTGTTTAATGAAAACAATAACCTAAGCCTGAGTTCAAAAGGGGAAAAAACAGGTTTTTCAACAGATAGCAATGTCAAAATCAAGGTCATTTGCCTTAGTTCCTAAAACTTGACTTTTGATCAAGTCTGGTACTTTATACAGACAAAAGTCACTCTCATTGTCTTCAGAAAATGTTAAAATCTGGTCTGAATTATGTTTTGATCAGCTCTCAGCATACTGATGGATCAGTTTTATCTTTCTGCTCTACACTATAAAACGTTTTCACCAGTTTCAACTTAAAAACGTGAGTTAAGCAGCTGCCTTAAAATTTTAAGTTAAATCAACTTAAAAGTACAAGTCATTTTAACATTTATTGTAGTGAGTTGAAATGACTTGTAGTACTAAGCTGATTTAACTTAAAATTTTAAAGCAGCTGCTGAACTTAACTTTTTAAGTTGAAACTGCTAAAAAGGGTTATAATATAATTTAGGTTATAACGGTTCAAGGTCAGATCTAAGACTGGTGAGAGATCCAGCTCATTAATAATCTGAGCCAAATCTCAAAGTGACTAGGAATACATAGAGATGAATCATGACTTGGCTGTTGTAATAAAAATAATGGATTTCAGACAGTGTCCAGTATAGGTGGTGCTGTTTTGACAGAAAAACAATCAAAAATTTACAATGAACAGGCTTCACTTGTCCGCACCATCAATTCACTGACTGGGTTACAACAGTTTATAATATAAGAAATCTCTGTTAACAATTTTGACTGTTAAGCATGACACACATAACACCTTTATATCATTTGGGCAAACCAATCATTAAGAAAAGACAAAAGCACAGATGGTGAGAGAAAAACTGAAGACTTTATTGGACACTAAATGTATACAAAAAAATAAGGTGTCAAAAGGTGGCAGTAGAGAGTAAAGGGTCAGGTTTCTGCTTCCATTTGCGTGACACACAAGATCAAACATCTCCAGCTTTGAGTCTCTCTCATAGACTGTCTGTCTGCAGGTGTTGCCTTCAATACGGCGGTTCCCGTCTTTTCAAGACGAGTCATCTGAATTCTGGGTTTGAGAATGTGTTGAATAAAGGGTGGGATTTTGGAGTCAGTCTGATTGGAGCAGCGCTGGAGCCCTTTCCGTGAAGGTCCAGTCTGGTCCAAGTAATTTAAGCCTTAAAATGTGTGTGAATTGTCTGTGGTAATTCAAGAAACTGGACTAAACAGGTTCAATATATAGTTAGGCCTATAGGTTCCTTTCAGGACTGAATTTTACCAAGGGGAGACACCAACATGTTTCTCAAAATCTCACTGCTGCATCCTTCCCTTGAAAACAGGGAATTCTGCAAATATACGTTTTGAGACTACGGATATGGCCATAAGTATATATGTGAATATAAGATGATCTGCTCATGTGTACTGTTACCAAACAGTCTTGAAAAGAGAAAATAGCAGAAAATATTTTATGTACACCACCGTTGACAGAGGTGTCATTTTCTGTATAGCCTATGGTCTGCAGAGCGCTTCTCATGCAGTGTTGCCATGTCTTCTTATTTTAAGCATCTTTGGGCTTGTAGCTTGAGCATGGCTCATGAAAGTGGGCAGTTGTGGGTCACAATATTTTGGTCATATTTTAAATACCAAATATTTAGATTTATTTTAGGTTATTATGAATCTTGTTCTTGTTTTGCTGGGTTTTTAGTAATATCTGGCAACAAAAATGAACAAATGAGTGAAGACTCACCCTTTATTTTTTGTACCAGAGACACATCTACAGTGCTGTTGATATTAAATGCAGTGTGACATTGGAACTACTATTATTTGTTTTTTTGTTTTTTTTGTACTGTTTGATTAATTCTCAGTTTGCTTTTGACGGTTTCATTTAAAAACTACCTAATAGTTTAATTTTGTAGCACTCAAAGGTTCTATTAAAAGTGAATTCTAAATGATTTAATCAAATATTGACAAAACTATTGTTTTTGTAGCGATTTCAAATCTAAAATGTCTGCAACAAACATGCCGGACTGAACTTCAACATTTGACATAGCTACAATATATCAGAACAGTTGCCAAAAAAAGTTGCTTCTGCCCCAGGATAGAAGTTCACTCAGTTCAAACACAGACCATTCACCCCATACTCTTATAATGCCACATTTTTCCAACAGTCTCCATACCCTCCATGATGTCCTTACTGATGTCTTACTGTCAGAGCTAGGACAGCTACATGAGTCGTGATAAATAGTGCCAATTTTAACTAAAGAAAAAAAGTACAAAGCAAATACTTATGCAAGTTTTTATTAAAGAATTCAAATGTTTTAAACATGACACACAACAGGGGAAACAGCGTGTGGTTCCAGCCTTCATGTCACATCTACAGAACATAAAAGAGTGGATCCATCTCAGCATTCACCCCTCTTGGAGATTAATGTGTTGGCGTGGTCTCTCCTATGACAAGAGAGTCAAATAATATTTTAAAAGGACACCAGTAAGAACATTATAAACATTCAATCCATAGATAAAAACAAAACACTACAAACTACTTACATATTTATGAAACACAGCATGCATTCGTTGGCGTATGTGACTCCATCAGTACCACACACAGGCTTGAATTTACGGGGACAACTGTGTAGTTGGTACTTATAGCATTTTGGCTGCCAACATAAGTACACGGAATACATTAGATACGTACACTTGTAAAATAAAACATCATGAATAGGTTATAATCTTCAACCCACCGTGCTGGCACCATGGATGAGAGTAGCTCCTACCAAAGCTGTTTAGAAAAATATAAAACACACACACAGAAATAAAAATTGCATCCCGTTAGTGCCTGCTATGTATTTTTTGTAGTTTAGACTTAAAAGGATTAAAGAAAAGATAATGTTGTTTATGTTACAAAGCATGCTCTCAAAACATCAGATTTTGATGTTCCTTATTATCAAAATCTGTTACAGACTCACCTGCCAAGCAGAGTACCAAGACAATACGTCCCAACATGTTTGCTTGTATACACCGATGTGTTGACTGTGTCATCAATCACTCTTTGGTGTGCTGAGTTCCTTTTAAAGCAGTTTTGCTCCCACCCACAGAGAGATTACACATTTACAAAGTGTCACTCGAATTCTACCTTGCGTTCAGCCCCAACAAAACGTTTTTCATACAGAAACGGTGGTGCGTTGAACACCCTGTTCTGATGACGCAAGAGTTGCAACTATGGCAGTTGAGAACGCCATTCTTTGTGTTCTTTTTGAAGTATTTTCGGAGCATTATGAAATCTGTATAAAAATGTGTTTAATACTGCAAAATAAGCCCGATGTTACAGTCACTGCCAAACAAACAAAGACAAACATTTCAGGTGAAGGATAATCCACTCCTTACCTCCGAGATCTATATGACCTTATTATTTTTATTGTGAGTAACCCTTATTAGGCTTATCATTATTGCTGATCACTGTTGTTGTGCTATGATATTGTAATATTTACCATTATATAATCAGAGGAGTATAGAAACATTCATGAAAGTGTCACTCCACAATATAATAGAAAAATATATAAATATGTATAATATATTTATGTTACATTAATCAGTGTCTCTTTAATACCGCGTGGTTTATATACATGTTGCTGCTGATTGGGCTGACATTTCTGACACACCGACCAAACAAGAGAAAACGTATCTCAAACCCCGATTCACACCGTTTACAGGAAACATGTCGTTCAACCCGGAAACCGTAGCAAAACGTTGCGCATCGGTTTGAACTTGAACTTTCTCCTGTAAAACACTGCTCAAAAACACAACACAACGTACATGAATAAGCTAATCAGTGCTTCTCATTTCTTATTTGTGCATCCTCGTTTCCTTTCCTTGCGTCTTAGTTCCACTCCTTCAGGGTGCCAGAGAAAGACGCAAACAAAAGACGCCAGGACGGAGAAATCAAAGGATGAATATTAGACTCGTTTGAGATGAGCAAATTCTGCGCAGAATCGATCACCGGTGATCACCGCAAGAAGCATGCCGGTTAGAAATGTGAAAAAACTCATTTGATTAATGGAAAAAAAAAAAAGATGAATAGATGTAAGGTGTAATTTCCTGCATGATGTCAAATCCACACAAAGTTGCAATTTACTTTTTAAAATAACTTTAAAATAACTTTTTTTATTGAAATTAAATCTATTTAACTCTTTTTATATATGAGGAAAATGATTGTCTTATTTATAGTGTATTCTTCTGTTTCCTTTATTACATAGAAATGTATGTAAAATTGCAAAAAAATGGCAATAGATAATTCATGAAATCACCACCAGATGATGCCAATGCACAGATAGCAGAGAGAGAGAGATAATCTCCATGAGATTATGTTGGGGAATTATGTTTTTGCTTATATCGATTGGATGTCTAGTAGGAAATGTCTAGCATCTTACGAAATGGATTTTATTGACACATTATTTTAGTTTATTATGTGTGAGTTGTTTTTTTTGTTGTTGTTTAATTATTATTAGACCAAAATACATTTTCACAAAAATATACATGTTGAAACAAGACCACATAATTGTACCAGATGTATAACATTAATGTGAAAAAAAAAAAAATACTTTAAACAAAAGCAAAATTTGTTGGTGTTGGTTACTTGCTGATGAAAAATAGTCAAATAAGTGTCATTTTTACTAGGCAACAGCCTCAGCAAATAACCAAAATGATTTAAAATAAGACAAGCATTAAAATAAGCTTTCTTATTATTTGATCCTTTTTGTGCTGTATTCTGGTACAATAAATTAAGGATTAAAACACTTGCAAATGCATACATTTGTTGTGTTCATCATGTGATTTTTTTCAAGCAACACTTAATACCAGTTTCGTAGTATTGTTTTGAATTGATATCATCAGTGTGTAAAACTGCGTTGTAGTGTGTGTGTGTGTGTGTGTGTGTGTTTTTGAGGGTTTTTGTGTCGTGTCTGAGAGCGAAGTTTGTTTTTTTTAGCAAGATTGAGTTGTTTTGAGTGGAGAGCTTCATTTTGACCTGAATATAATCAGTTCGGGGAATTGAGTTAGAAGTTACAGATTTGTGTTTAGAGTTTCGCAAAAAAGAGGCATAATTTCAAGAAATGTGTTTAAGCAATTGAGAAAACCTGTAATAATAAATATTTATTGAACAGCAAAGATTTTGTGTGTGGTTCTGGTGTTTGAGTGTCAGATTTAAGAAACTGTGTGACAAGTAAAGATTTTGTGTGCAAGTAGTTGGAAAAAAAAAAACTGTAAACACACACACCATTAAACTGGTGTACTACAAATACATTATACAAATATTTATTTTATTAGAAATATAGCACATGTATAAAAAGCCTAATTTTTCACATTTTATAAATGAATTTAAATTATACATAACCATATACATATACTAAAACAAGTTAAACACTGAAATGTTAAAATGTGACTATGTAGTACCTCTGACTACATAGCATGGCACTGAATACAAAAAGGAAATACATGTGGAAATGGAAAAATATGTATAATTTCCTGCATGGTGTAGAGTCCACACAAATACAATTTAAAACCAAAGTGAAATTTAAAGAATTTGTTAAATTCAAGATTTTGAGAGAAAACACATACCTGAAAATGGCAACAGTTCATTGGAATAAAACAGTGTATTATACAGCATTGCAATACGCGAGATGTACAAAAGAGGAGGGGCCAGATGGAGCCAGAGGGATGTAGGGACGAGGCAAAGGCAAAAGTCAACGACTGACCAAGGTGGAGCTGGAGGGATGAGGAAGCCCGGTGGAGCCAGTGGAATGACGGGCCATGATGGACACGAGGGAGCAAGGAGCCTAAGCGGAGCTGATGGGTTGGAGGGCTGAGGTGAAGTCCAGCACTCAGAAGCTGGAGGAGCAGACAGGGGAATCTGGAGGTGGTGGTGGGGACTGGAAGGCCTGAGGTGGAGCAGACTGAGGATGAGCTGAGAGACTGACAGGAGCCAGCAGAGGCAAGGCAGAGGAACAGATGGATTCTGGAAGAGGTGGTGGGAGAAGGAGGCTGGGTGGAAACTCAACAGGAGCTGGGCGGAACCTGCAGAGACACAGTAGATGCAAAGTTGGGCGGAGCCAGAAGAGATGAGAGAAGCAGAAGATTATACTCTTCCAGAGTATTAAATAGCAGAGAGGCCAACAACAGCTCACCTTCGGTTCTCCCGTGGAGATGCGCAATGTTGCCGGCACATGCAACTGGGCAGACGTGTAAATAGGCTCCTGGGTGATGGTAGGCTCAGTCGCTTTCTCTTGTGATGGCTCAAAAATCACAGCAGGCTCGATCTCTCCATCTCTGGAATCTGGTAAACACTCCGTGCAGCAGGGTGATGGCTGGCTGGGCTCTGGATCGGGAGTGGGGCCGGTGATATCCTCCACAGGGTTGATGGTGTAAGCCAGGGGTGCCCAAACTCAGTCCTGGAGGGCCGATGTCCTTGAGAGTTTTGCTCCAATATGCCACAACACGCCTGCTGGAAAGTTTCTAGTATGCCTATTAGCTGGTTTGGGCAGGGTTGCCAACTTTTAAGTTCAGCTTGGAGTGAGATTTTTTTCGATTTGTACATATAAGGGGATAAAAATGCAGTTGAATGTCTTTTTTAGCACCATTTTAAACTTGGTTTAAATTCAGTATTTGCTTGCATTCATTGTGTGTATTTATACAAGTATCATTAAAAAATGATGTAAGTTATTAACGTTTTAAATTTCACATTTAAAATATAGTGTTTAATCATTTCTAAATATTTATTCAAATGAAAAACTTAAATATACATGTATATTTAGTAAAGAGCCATACAGGTACCTAGTGGGGAAACCATGGCATTATAAATAAAATGATTTTTTTTGACAAAAGAATGACAAAAGATTGAAGATCCAAACAGAGTTTTTAATAGGGGGTAATCCACAAACATAGTGAAAACAGGCAAAAGGTCCGAAGCATTGAGAGGTCAGTCCAAACAATAATATCCAGAGCACAGGCAAGAGAGGAAACAATGGAAAAAAAAAAAAATTCTAAAAGCACACAGGAGCATGTGAAATCAAGGGCTTAGAGTAGCAATAACAAGGTTCTGGCAAAAAGCTTTTGTCAAGGTAAGATTTCTTGCATGGTAAAGAGAGGTATAAGTAGACAAGTAATCTCAATCAACAGTCAATTAACATAAAAAAAAAAATCAGGTCCCACTAAAAAACAAATACTGAGCATAAAATACTTATACAGCAACTTAGCTCTCAATATTCAACACACTATGTGCGTACACTTGTTCATTTCATTAAGATTATGTAGTTAGTGAGGCAGAAACATTCTGGAATCGAGTGCCCTCTAGTGGACAACCAGTGCACCCCAGCCGGTGATTGTAACACTTGTGCAGAAGTACAAGATACAAGAGAATTAAAAACTCACAGTCTTTAATAATAAATCCAACAGGATATAAACATATACATGACTAGACAATGGAACGAATGACACACAAAGCTTAAATACACAAGAAAAGCAATCAAGGAGAACAGGACTAACTAGAGACTAACTAGGGCAAGACAAGGCAGAACACAGAACCAAAGCAAAATAGAGCATAATGCAAAATATGCAGTGAACTGCGCAATTTCAGTTAATGCAACACAAAACATTTTACTGCCATTTTACAGTTTTAACAGGAATGAATAATGTTGAGAGCAAATGGTGAATTATCTTGACAACCATATATGCTTAGCAAAAAATAAACACTCAATAACAAATCCGATTAAACAAAATGTTGAATATTTTATTGATATTCAGATAAGACCGCTTACATTGCAATACTCGTTTACTAAACATGGTTCAGTTACAAAATGAGAAAAATGCCGTGTCTAAAAGTTAACTGGTTAGCAGATAAACATTTTGGAAAATAATGCTATAATTAGTAAAACATTAAAACCAGCAACATGGTTTCCACTGTTAAACAATGCACAGTTCAGGTCACTTCTTTTTTTCCTGAGCTTTTCAATGTGTACACAGTGTCACACCAGGCACCTTCCTGTCCTTTTGTTTTGACATCAGTGACTTTAAACGTCTCATATGGAGGAATCAGCACCTCTCTCTCATCAGGATAACTAGAATATTTAGCCAAATCAACACCTTTACAAGTGTAGATTTCAAAACAAGATATAGGTCCAAATCCGTGTGCTGTGTCACGATCAAGAGAGGATGATTCTTTGTCAAGTTATCTTCTGGTTGTTTGGCATGGTGAATGGCATCTTTCCAAGCTATTGTAAATGAAGATTGAGGGTTAGACAATTCTTCTCGCAGATACACTGTCTGCACCAGACGTAGCATTTTCTCTGTACAGCCCTTATATTGATCATCAACAGAATCCAGTGCCATATCCAATGGATATATCATTCCTTCTATAGCATCTCTGTGGTCCTGCAGCAACAGGAATCATAATGATCAATCATCAGTATTCATGTCTGTAATATTCATACTAGAACACAAGCTTACCTGTCCTAGAACAGCTGAAATGAAAAGAAGAGCTTCAATGATCAGCAGCATCTTGATTCAGTCAAATCCCTCAGATGTGTAGAAATGGGGTACAAACACTGAACAGTACATTTCTCTCCCTGCACTTTGAACATCTGCTTTAAACTCATAAACATGGTTTAACAGATAACTAGATAACGAACAGCAATCCAAAATGCAAAAGATGTATAAATCAAAAGTTAATTACACATATAAAATTACTCTGAGGCCACTGAATTGAGTCACTTAAACATTCATCTATTATGTAGAAATTATGTGAACAAACTGTTTTCTAATGAAGAATTAGTGAACTAAAATAATTCAAGTGCAAGTTACTGATCTTTCAGATCTCTTCTGTTATAAACATATATGACCATATTATCAGACCTTTAGACTTTGAATGTGGTCAGTGAATCCTGCCACTTTAAATATAATTTAAATATTTTTAATTGTTAATTATTTTACCAAAATAAGAGGGATCATAGAAATGCATGTTATTGTTTTTTTTTTAGTACTGACCTGAATAAAATATTTCACATACAAGATGTTTACGTATAGTCCACAAGAGAAAATAATAGCTAAATTTATAAAAATTACCATGTTCAAAACTTTGCATACACTTGATTTTTAATACTGTTGTTATCTGAATAATCCACAGCTGTGTTTGTTTGTTTTTTTTGTTTTTTTTTGCAAATTGTTCATGAGTCTCTTGTTTGTCCTGGGAAACTGCCTGCTGTTCTTCAGAAAAATCTTTCAGGTCCCACAAATTATTTGGTTTTCCAGCATTTTTGTGTATTTGAACCCTTTCCAACAATGACTATGATTCAGAGATCAATCTACAGGTGCATCTCAATAAATTAGAATGTCGTGGAAAAGTTAATTTATTTCAGTAATTCAACTCAAATTGTGAAACTTGTGTATTAAATAAAAAGTAGTTTAAGTCTCTTTAAGCTCTTTTATTTGTGATGATTTTGGCTCACATTTAACAAAAACCCACCAATTCACTGTCTCAACAAATTAGAATATGGTGACATGCCAATCAGCTAATTAACTTAAAACACTGCAAAGGCGTGTGTCATTTCTTCATTTATACATTACCAGAACATCACTGATCAATTTTAGGACTTGCTTCTTAGCTCTACATAAATGTTAGCAGTAGTGTGATAACTGCTTAGTGACTTTTTGAGTTCAATGCAGCATAAAATATGTGACCCCAGACCACAAAACCAGTCTTAAGTAGCATGGATATATTTGTAGCAATAACCAAAAATACATTGTGTGGGCCAAAATGATCGATTTTTATTTTATTATGTCTTCTAAAGAAGACATAATAAAATTTTCAGGATCATTACTCCAGTCTTCATTGTCACATGATCCTTCAGAAATCATTCTAATATGCTGATTTGCTAGAAAGATCCAAAGATCAGCATTGAAAATGTAAGTACGGGCAGCAATGAAAAATCGATCATTTTGACCCATACGTTTTTTTTTTTTTTGTTTGTTTGTTTTTTTTTTTGGTATTGCTACAAATATACCTGTGCTTCTTACCACAATTATGAAAGCTATGAAGCAAGTCCTAAAATTGTTCAGTAATGTGCTGGAAAAAGATGTATGTATAAAGAAAGAAATGACACACATTTATTCACTTAAAGGACATCAAATTGAGTCACTTAAAAGAACTTTAAATCATAATGTTAAAACAAATTGTTTTCTGACAAAGAATTATTGAATTAAAAAAAGCAAAACTACAATGAACTGTGTGAAACATGATTAAATCATGTCAATTCAGAGCACTTTTTTTCAGTGCAACACTTGTTTTAGTGTTTCTTGAATAGAGCACAGTTCATGTAACTTGTTCTCCAGAGCTTTTCAAAGTGTAAACGGTATCACACCAGAGATTGTTATAATATTGCTTTGTCCTGACAGCAGTGACTCTGAACTTCTCATATAGAGGAGTCAGCACTTCTTTTATGTAAGGATACTGATGATATTTTGTCATCTTAGCACTTTCACAAGTGTAGATTTCAAAACAAGATTTAGTTCCAAAACCTTTTGTTACTTTAGGATCAAGAGAGGAGGACGTAAATGAGCCGAAACGAATCTCTTTGTTCAGAACGTGCTTATTAAAAGTAGTTCTAGTACCACGATAAGTTGAATAGCATTTATGTTGTTTTTTCTTCAGTATTGCTGCCGTTAACAGAAAGTGAAGTGAATACCATTTGAATGACTTGTGTTTGTACTGTGTTCATTAAAAAGACGGTATATATATTTACCGGTGTACGCACGAATAGTGGTTAAATGATTCCTTGTTAAACGACCTTTTGGAAACTTTACATTTTTATTCGTTTGCCAAAAATGTTTAAATTGATGTGAGTTTTTCTTATTTTTTGTTCATGTTTTGTTTTGTTTTGTGAAAAGAGGTCTAACACTTTGTCAGAGTACTAAAAGTGAAAAGGTTATGTGACGTTTTAAGTTGCAGGTGAATGATGACTACCGTATTACAAAACTTAAATCTGTTTCAGTACAATTTACACATTTTGACCAGTAAATGACAAAGATGTCAAAACATCAAAATCTTTGAAAGAGGTCATTTCCTGAAAAATGCATAGAATGTATCCAGTTAAGCATGATTCACATACACATTTCATATACCTGTAAATTTTGCGGACTGGGGCGAAAAAAAAAAAATGAATAATGAGCATAATAAAAAAAAAGAAAAGAAAAATAGATGTAAGGTGTAATTTCCTGCATGATGTCAAATCCACACAAAGTGAAATTCGAAGAATTGGTGAAATAATCAAGAATTTGAGAGACCCTAAATCTGAAATGTTGTGACCCTGAATCTGATTTTTAATAAATAAATAAATAAATAAATCTATTTGACTCTTTATTTTATAAGGAAAGGTATTGTCTTATTGTTCTTATTTTTTTTGTTTATTCTTCTCTTTCCGTTATTACATAGAAATGTATGTAAACTTGAAAAAATGGCAATAGATCACCACCAGATGGTGCAAATGCACAGATATCACCTTTGCTCACATTGTTAAAAAAATAGAGATGATTGCTTTTAGCAGAAATATCTTTTTCAACAGCAACAGGAATCATAATGATCAATCATCAGCATTCATGTCTGTAATATTCATACTAGAACACAAGCTCCATTAGATTATGCTGGGGAATTATGTTTTTGCTTATATCGATTGGATGTCTAGTAGGAAATGTCCAGCATCCTACGAAATTAATTTTATTGACACATTATTTTAGTTTATTATGTTTTTTTTTTTTTTGTTTGTTTGTTTGTTTGTTTGTTTTTTGTTTTTTTTTCTGTTATTATTAGACCGAAATACATTTTCACAAAAATATACATGTTGAAACAAGACCACATAATTGTATCAGACTTGTAAAAGACTTTAAACAAAATAAATTATGATATGTTGGTGTTGGTTACTTGCTGATGAAAAATAAAATCACTATGCCTTGCCTTGATGTCAAGTGTCATTTTTACTAGGCAACAGCCTCAGCAAATTACCAAAATGATTTAAAATAAGACAAGCATTAAAATAAGCTTTCTTATTATTTGATCAGTTTTAATGACTTTACATTTTGTTTTAGTTATGCCAAGGTCTGAAAAATTGTATCAGGTAGAAACTGGAGTCAAAAAGGTTGAGATCCAGAGCTTTTAGACTGTGGTTTTTGCAAGTCACAATAAAGACAATGACCATAATAAAGACAAGACAAGAATTTGAATGGATTTCAAACAATGACCAGTAGGTGGTGCTGTATTCACATTACATCAATAGTTTTTATATTTTACAATATGGTTCTAAAAAAGTCTGACCAAGTAAAGTTTCAGGAGTGACAGCTGCATTAAAATAAGGTCGTGAATTTCCTAAATTCTGGTTTTGTGTGTACAGAAAACAAATCACTTACTGAAATAATATTACAATTCGTTATGTTCTGCGATTTTAACTAAAATACCGGCGCATTGCCATGTCATATTATTTTAAGCGTCTTTGGGCTTGTTGTTTGTGCATGGCTCATGAAGCGATCTGGTTTATGGACTTATTAAAGTGGACAGTTGTGTGTCGTGATATTTTGGTCATATTTCAAGTATTTGGATTTATTTCAGTTTGTTATGAACTTTTTCTTGTTTGCTGTTTTTGTTCTAGCAAGATCTGCCATACTGTTCTTGTACATGGTGATGTTCTTCAGACCAGGCCATCCTGTGCTGGAGGTCTGTGTAGAGGACGTCAACCGAGTCTTTAGGAAGCAGAAACCTAGGAAAGCTTCTGGCCCAGACGGTGTTTCACCTGCCTGTTTAAAGGTCTGTGCTGACCAACTGGCTCCTGTCTTCACACAGATCTTTAACAGATCACTGGAGCTGTGCTTAGTTCCCAACTGCCTCAAACGTTCCACCATCATTCCAGTCCCCAAAAAGCCCAAAATCACTGGACTTAATGACTACAGACCTGTCGCTCTCACGTCTGTGGTCATGAAGGCATTTGAGAAGCTGGTTCTGGCCTATCTGAAAGACATCACTGGACCCTTGCTGGATTATTTTCAGTTTGCCTACAGAGCAAACAGGTCTGTGGATGACGCAGTCAACGTGGCACTGCATTACATCCTGCAACACCTTGACAGAACTGGGAATTATGCAAGGATCTTGTTTGTGGACTTCAGTTCGGCCTTCAATACCATCATGCCTGACCTTCTCTCAGACAAACTGACACAGCTCTCTGTGCCCACCTCCATCTGTCAGTGGATTACCAGCTTCTTGACAGACAGGCAGCAGCTAGTGAGGTTGGGTAAACTCACATCCAGGACTATCACAACCAGCACTGATGCCCCACAGGGTTGCGTTCTCTCCCCACTGCTCTTCTCTCTCTACACAAATGACTGCACTTCAAATAACCCCTCTGTCAAGCTCCTGAAGTTTGCGGACGACCATGGACGGAGACAAGTCTGCTTACAGACAGGAGGTTGATCAGCTGGCTGTCTGGTGCAGTCTTAACAACCTGGAGCTAAACACTCTTAAAACAGTGGAGATGATCATAGACTTCAGGAGGAACCCCCCTGCTCTCCCCCCACTCACCATCATGGACAGCACTGTGGCTACAGTAGAGTCATTCAGATTCCTGGGTACCAACATCTCTCAGGACCTGAAGTGGGACAATCACATTGACTCTATTGTGAAAAAAGCCCAGCAGAGGCTGTATTTCCTCCGCCAGCTGAGGAAGTTCAACCTGCCACAAGAGCTGCTAAAACAGTTCTACTCGGCCATCATTGAGTCTGTCCTGTGATCCTCTATTACTGTTTGGTTTGGTTCAGCTACCAAAACAGACATCAGAAGACTACAACGGACAGTCAGGGCTGCTGAGAGGATTATTGGTATCCCTCTACCCAACCTCCATGATCTTTACACCTCCAGAGTCAGGAAAAGGGCTAAGAAAATCACTCTGGACCCCTCACACCCAGTCCACTCTCTCTTTGAACTGTTGCCCTCTGGCCGACGCTACAGAGCGCTGTGCACCAAAACAGCCAGACACAAGAACAGTTTTTTTCCCCAAGCCATATCCCACCTGAACCACACTTAACACACCTCAGTACTGGTCATGTGTATTTACTTAAAAAAAACTTTTGTATATAGCACATATGCACATTCATAGTTCTGTCTATGGACATCTTTTTTTTTTTCTTTCTGTGTATTTTTATTACCACTGTTATTTATAATTTATTGTATATTCTTTTTTAATATTAGTGTTTATTATTACCTTAACTTTATGTATGTCTGCACTATGTTTGTATTTTCTGTACTGGAAGCTCCTAACACCAAGACCAATTCCTTGTGTGTGAACACACTTGGCAATAAAGCTCTTTCTGATTCTGATTCTGATTCTGAGCTGGCAACACGAATGAGTAAAGACTCCCCCACTATTTCCTGTACCAGAGATACGTCTCTGATAATGTGGCTCGAATGGTTAAGAGTTGAATACGGTAGCAGATTAGACTCATTAATAATTCACACAAAAGACACGATGCACACATGCGTGACCCAATTCACATGCATGAAACCCAATTCACGTGCACGAAAAAAATATGAAAAAATAAAATACGTTTCGCAAATTGCAAAACACAATTCACAGATTTGCAATTGTGTACAACAATTTTGAATGTTTAAAAATCACAAGTGTATCACGGACTGTGAGTGTGTGAATAGCCTTTTTTGAGTGTGTATTTTTAAGTCTTTCCTGTGTGTTTTTGAGACTTTCCTGGCAGCGAACTCCTCTCATGCACTCATACTCTTTAGCCAATCAGATTTGAGCCTGTCGATCGACCAATCATAACCCGTTGTGGGAGTTCCTACCTCACGTTACGTCATCAGCGCGAGTCCATAGTTCCAGTTACGATTCAGCTGTTGATCGTCTTATTTCTATTCACATACATGTGAATTGGGACACGCACGTGTGCATCGTGTCTTTTGCATTAATTATTAATGATTCTAATCTGCTTCCATAATTGAAGAAGTGAATCTTCTCATCTCATCTGCCAAAGCAGTACTTGTGAAGGTCTGGTCTGTGTGGTTTCAAGTAGGAAGATCTCTTCCTGTTTGTCTAAGATGAGTAAGCTCATGTATAAATCCTTACCTATTTTTCAAATGCATACACTCAGAAGATTTTCAACGAACTCAATCAAACTGAGATAAGCTTTTCTAAAGTTAACATAAGAAGATTTGAATAATTACGTTTTGTTAAACAAACAATTACAATTTTCAGTGTTTTACTACTTAAATTAATAATTTTCATTTAACTGCTAGCTATTTTTTTTGACTTGATTATAGTGAGATGAACACTTCAGAAGCCTCACCATTGCTCATTTTGTAAGTGTCATGGTGTTAGTAAAGCTGACCACAACCAAACAAAAAAGAGCTTCACTCTTCTGCACAGTGAACACCACAAAAACTCCAACATCACAGAAACTCTTCTAAGTCTCTTGATTAAGATTACATTGAAAAATATTAAGTCGGTTTTTATTTTAAAATATGTAAGTTGATTCAACTTTTGTTTAAGTTTACTGAAACAAATTAAATTTAACATGCTAAATTTAACAAATAATAATAATAATAATAATAATAATAATAATTGTGAAGATGACTTTTTTTGGTTCAAGCTGTATTGGTGGCAATGATATTGCTGGCAGTTAGCTATAGCAAGCAAGCACTAAAATTGTTCAGCAAAATGTCTAAGTATAAATAAAGAAATGCTTTAGAATAACATAAATGAGAATAACACAAATAAATGCCACAGAACTGGGTCACTTATAAGTAACTTTATTTCATTATGTTGAAGTTACAAACAAATTGTATTTTCTGACAAAGAATTATTGAATAAAACTGAGGGGGAAAAAAACATTCTTTATATGTGGAACTGATGTACATGATTTTATCATTTGATTTTATACATTTTGTTCAGTGCACAGCACATTACTTCATTATGGTCTTTGTTGGTTTCTTGAATAGAGCACAGTTCAGGTCACTTTTCTTTCCAGAGCTTTTCAACACATAGACAGTGTCACACCAGGGATCTTTCTGATCTTTTTTTGTCTTGACAGCAGTGACTTTAAACTTCTCATATGGAGGAATCAGCACCTCTTTCTCATGACGAAGCTTAGAGTATTTTAACACATCAGCTCCTTCACACGTGTGGATTTCAAAACAAGAAACATTTCCAAAACCTTGAGCTTTTTTACGATCAAGAGAGGATGAAGCAAACTGACCAAAACGAACCTCTTTGTTCAGAACATGCTTATCAAATTCAACTTCGGTACCACGAAAAGTTGAATAACATTTTTTTTGTGTTTTCTTCAGAATCTGTATTGCATCTGTTAACAGAAAGTGAAGTGAATACCATTTGTATCTCATTTGTTTGTACAGTCTTTTACCGTCACGAGTGTCATGATTAAACTGCCGATATACATTACTGCCACTATACACATAAATAGCGATTAAATGATTCTTTGTCAGGTATTTGTCATGTGGGTTCTTGATAAAGTCTTTCGCATTTTTCCAAGCAATTTTAAAATCAAGTGAGTTATTGATTTCCTTCTCTAGATATTTTGTCTCCACGCGGTTTGCCATGTTCTCTCTGCAGCCGTTATATTGGTCATCAAAAGAATTTAGTGCCATATCCAATGGATATTCTTCAGCAGCAGCAGCAGCTCTGTGATCCTGCAGCAGCATGAATCATAATAATCAATCCTCAGTATTCATGTCTGTAATATTCATACTACAACACCATCTTACCTGTCCTAGAACAGCTGAAATGAGAAGAAGACCTTCAATGATCAGCAGCATCTTGATTCAGTCAAATCCCTCAGATGATCTAGTAGATCTAGCGAAGAGATGCTGAAAGACAGGAAGCACAACAGCATTTCACAAATACTAAACCTGTGACTCTGCGCATAATAGAAAGCAATATGTACATTGACCTTTCATGTGAACACCAAACTTACCTGGGAATATTGTTCTTTGTTGTTGTCAGATTGTGTTTTTCTTGTTTAATAGCAACAGCGAGAGGAGAAGAGTCAGTCGCTCACATACAGACGACAACGACTCTTCAAACCAGCAGCTGTTTTATATCCCTGATAATGTGTGTGCGCTAAGAAATAATAGCGTGATTGTGATGTATCTAGCTCATCTAAATGGTTTAGGTCATTATCACTTGTGATCTGGTGTTTGTGTGGTTTCACACTGAACAAACTCTTGAGTTCCTGTCCAACATGAATGATAGATTTTTTCGACCCGATCTCCTCAAAATGTGTAACAGTGGAATATGATGGAATTTGCTGATGAAAATGTACTACATTTACATTTACATTTATTCATTTAGCAGACACTTTTATCCAAAGCAACTTACAAGTGGGGAATACGTTAAGCAATTTGTCCTAAAGAGGCAAAACGACTTAGGAAGTGCTCATAATACCATAAAACAGGCATTGTTCAGATAAGTACAAGCTAGAAAGGGAAAAGAGTAGAATGAAGTTTTTTTTTGAGATGAATGAAGTCAAATAGTTTCGAAAGACATGAGTTTTCAGCAGTCGCTTGAAAGTTGTTAGGGAGCTGGCATTCTGGATAGCGGTGGGAAGATCATTCCACCAGTCAGGAAATGGTGTAAGAAAATGTTCTGGAAAGTGATTTTGTGCCTCTTTGTGATGGTACAATGAGGCGTCGCTCATTGGCAGATCTCAGAGTTCTGGAGGGAGTGTAGATTGGTAGCAGAGAGTGGAGGTAGGCGGGCGCCGAGCCTGTGGCTGTTCTATATGCAAGCATCAGTGTCTTGAATTTGATGCGAGCTGCAATTGGGAGCCAGTGCAGGGAGATAAAGAGAGGTGTGACATGGGCCCTTTTAGGCTCATTGAAGACCAGTCGTGCTGCTGCATTCTGAATCATTTGTAGAGGTTTGATTGTGCATGAAGGAAGACCGGCTAGAAGAGCATTGCAATAGTCCAGCCTAGAGATGACCAGGGCCTGGACAAGAAGTTGTGTGGCCTGTTCTGTTAGAAAGGGCCTGATCTTTCTGATGTTGTGCAAGGCAAACCTGCAAGATCGAGCAGTTTTAGCTATATGGTCTTTGAAAGTCAGCTGGTCATCAAAGATTACACCAAGATTTCTGGCTGAACTTGATGGGGTAATTGTTGATGAACCTAAATGGATGGTGAAATCATGCTGTAGAGTCGGAGTGGCAGGGATACAAAGAAGGAACTCAGTCTTTGCCAGGTTGAGCTGTAGGTGATGTTCTTTCATCCACTCCGAGATGTCCGCCAGGCAGCCTGAGATCCGTGCAGCTACCGTTGGATCATCTGGTTGAAATACTATATATGTACTATATACATATATACATATATTTTTGTATAGCCTTTGCTCTGCAGAGTGCTTCTCGTGCAGTGTTGCCATGTCCTCTTCTTTTAAGCGGCTTTAGACTTGCAGTTTGTTCGTGGCTCATGAAGCAACCTGGTTTATGAACTTATTAAAGTGGGCGGTTGTGGTCACAATATTTTGGTCATATTTTAAATATCAAGTATTTGGATTCATTTTGGTGTATTATGAACTTGTTCTTGTTTGCTTTTTTTCTGGCAAGGTGTGGCAATGTAAATGAATAAGGACTCACCTTAACATTTAAAACCTTATATTTAAAAGAAAATAGAAAATCGAACATATATGAATTAGTAAGTTCACAAACCTTGTAAAAAATAATCTTGATGCATCAAGCTCATCTGATAAAGCAACTCTTGTGAAGATCTATGTGGTTTCAAGCACAAACCCTGAGTTCCTGTCTAAGATGAGTAATAGGCTCATGTATAAAATCTTATGTATATTTTAAATGCATACATTCAAAAATGTTCATTTAATCTAATTAAATTGAGGAAAGCTTTTGAATGAAAGTTTGTTACATGAGGTCTAGAAAAACTTTATTTTTCTTTTTTTATCTTATTGAACAAACCTAATTAATTGTATTTTTATTTTTATTTATTTATTTTTTTTTCATTTATCTGCTAGCTAGCAACAGTTTTGAGTGTCATGAGATGAACGCTTATGGAGAAACTCATCATTGCACAGGTTTAATAAACAATAAAATAAAGGGTTAATAAAGCCGCCAACAACAAAACCACAAGCTTCACTCTTCCGGACAATGAAAAACAACAAAAACTTCTACTAAGAGTAACACTTCTCTTTATATATAGTTTTAAGTTTATCCTCAAAATGAAAAAAGGATGTTGTTTAATGAACTTTATTAAATTAAGAAAAGATTTCCCTACACAACTGAAGTTCATATAACTAAGAAGACTAAGTACATTTATTTGAGGACAATCTTTTTCATTTTTCTGCTAGCTAGCAACATTATTTCTGAATGAATGTAATTGGATGAGCACCTAAGACGAGACTCATCATTGTGCAGGTTTTAGCACCCATTGCTCATTTAAAGCATCATGGTGTTAATAAAGCCGCCCACAACAAAACCACAAGCTTGACTCTTCTGCACAACGAAAACCACAAAAACTCCAACATGACAGAAGCTCTTCTCAATCGCCGATATGACTAAGATGAACAATCTCAAGTAAAAATAATATACAAAAATTTAATTAAACAAGAAACCAAAACTTTTTTGTGTGTTGATTAAGAAGTTAATAGCTAGATAAAAAGCACTACAAATTTTCTGTGATGTGATGCAAAAAGGTGTTGGCTGGTGCACAGTTCAGTTCACATTCTTACCAGAGCTCTTCAAAGTGAACAGTTTCACACCAGAGATCTTTCTGACCTCATTTTTTGATGGCAGTGACTTTAAACGTCTCATATGGAGGAATCAGCACCTCTTTCTCACAATCAAGCATAAAATATTTTATTAGCGCAGCACATTCACAAGTGTACATTTCAAAATAAGATTTAGATCTAAAATATTTTACTCCGTTACGATCAAGATAAGATGATTAATATAATACAAATATTACAAAAACATACACTTTACACTGCACACACAAAAAAGTATTTTTTTAAGGTAATTTGGCTTAATTAAATTGAGGTAATCTTTTCCACACAATTAAATTCATAAAAGAAATCTAGAATAAATCCATAAACCAAATAACATTTTGTTGAAGTAACAGAATTAAAATTACTACAGAAATAACATTTGCTACTAAATATAATGAATGGACATTCCTCACATAAAGACTCATTGCACAGTTTTTAGCAGCTAATGCTCATTTAATAAAGCATCATATGAAAAAAAAAATATATAATTTCTTCATATAAATGAATACATTTAATAGATATATATAAAATCAACTGAGTTGCAACTGAATTTGATCACTTAAAACTTTATTATGAATTGTGTTTTTGACAAAAAATTAATGAAATAAACTTAGAGGAAAACATTTCTTACATTGATTCATGTGGAAATTCAAATTACTTTATTCAATGCTCAACATCGTGTTGGTTGGTTTCTTGAATAGATCACAGTTCAGGTTACTTCTCTTACCAGAGCTTTTCAAAGAGAACACAGTGTCACACCAGAGATCTTTCTGATTTCTCTTTGTCTTCACAGCAGTGACTTTAAATGTCTCATATGGCGGAATCAGCACCTCTTTCTGTTCAGGATACTTAGAATATTTTATCACATCAGCACCTTCACAAGTGTAGATTTCAAAACAAGATTTAGACCCAAAGCCTTCTGCTATACTACGATTAAGTGACGAGGATGTAAATGAGCCGAACCGAATATTTTTTCTGAGAACATTCTGTTCAAATTTAATATTTGTACCACGGTAAGTTGAATAGCATTTCTTTTGTGTTTTCTTCAGAATCTGTATCGCATCTGTTAACAGAAAGTGAAGTGAATACCATTTGTATGTTTCGTTTTTGTATCTTTCCTTGTCTTTACGATCAGCATTGTTGAAATCCTTATATAGCCCAGTATCTGAGTTAGTGTACACATAAACAGAAATTGAATGATCTTTTGTCAATTTATCACCTGGTGGCTTGTAATTTTTTTCAGCAAGTTTCCAAGCATTTGCAAATTTAGTTTCAGGGTTAGCCATTTCTTGCTTCATATATTTTTTCTCCACCTGGTCTGCCATTTTCCCCCTGCAACCCTCATATTGGTCATCAACTGAATTCGGTGCCATATCTAATGGAAATATCTGTCCTTCAACAGCAGCTCTGTGATCCTGCAGCACCAGGAATCATAATGATTAATCATCAGTATTCATGTCTGTAATATTCATACTAAAACACAAGCTTACCTGTCCTAGAGCAGCTGAAATGAGAAGAAGAGCTTGAATGATCAGCAGCATCTCGATTCAGTCAAATCCCTCAGATGATCTAGTAGATGTAATGAAGAGCAGATGCTATAAGTGACTTACATTACAAACTTACATTATAGTTTTTAACTTATAGTATTTTTGCTAGATAGAAAAACCATATCAAATGTAATTAAACCTGCAGTTTACACTGATATATTGACCTTTTACTTCGGAAATTACCTGAGAATATTGTTGTCTGTTTATCTTTATTTCTAGGAGTTCAGAAGCAACAAGAAGAAGAGAAGATCAGAAAAGTTGGTCGCTCACAGACGGATGACAACTACTCCACAAACAGATGAGGAAGGTGGGTCTTTATATCACCAAAATGTCTGTCTCTCTGTGTGTGTTGTGGGATATAACAGCTAAAGTGTGATTCTGGTGCATCAGCTCATCTGAATTGTTTAGGTCTTCATAATGCAACACCTTTAAAGGTCTGGTGTATTTGTGGTTTTTCACACAGAACAAGCTCTAAGTTTGTGTCATGTCAGCAGAAAACTTTTGTGATGAGCAGATTCTGATCATGGGAATAATTTTTCCCCCTCCAGATTCCTGCATGAGACGCAGATATATCATTCAGTTCATTCTTAATACTAAATAAGTTGCACATCAGTAGACAGGCCGTATTTGACAAAGGTTTAGATCTTAAGAATGAACACAGCTGCATGCAGCAAATACCTGACTTGCACTGGTACTTTAAATACAATAGTCATGACAATAGTCATGAATGTTTATTAATAAACCATCAAAACTGTCTTGATATTATTGCTGTTCAGTGTCACGATAGAGAGTACATAGACTAACCACTAGATGACACACACACACTCACCTCGAGGAAGAAGTGCTGCAAGTTTTATTTTAAAGGGGATCCTATATGCTTTTTCACTTTTTGAATTTTAGTCAGTGTGTGGTGTGTATCTTTTGGGATAAAAAAAGGTCTACAAAGTTACAAATCTCAAAGTTCACTCAAAAAGGGAGATATTTCGTTTTTAAAAAATCTCTTTTCAAGAACTACAACGAACAGCTCCTTTGGACTACAATGTTTGTTTTCCGTATGCTATGATGTCACAACATGGTCCCTTAGAATATCATTACAGGGGTCCTATTATGCTCTTTTACAAAGTCTTGATTTTGTTTTGGGGGTGTACTAGAACATGCTTTCATGCTTGGTGGTTTGAAAAACGGATTATTTTTCACATAATTTACATTATTACAATACATCTCTCTCAGCCTGGCACATAAATCGCGATTAGTTCCGGGTTTAATGAAGGCCGCCTTCTGAAAAACGAAATGTGTTGCGACTGGTTAGCTGTCCCACTGCGTTGTGATTGGCTAACAGCTTAGACTGTGTTTCAGTACTGCCACGCCCCTTGTCAAAGAAGCAAGTTCTGTATACAACTGTTAGCGCAAGCTAGATTAAAGTGATTCTTACGTTTTAAATACGGATATTTTTCTTACAAAAATACATCCGTTCACTACAGGAGGCCTTTATTAACCTCCCGAAGCTGTGTGAGGCACTTTTTATTATGGATGGATGCATATTATCGGACTTGTTTTGGACTGATGAGGAGAAACACCCGTCTATGTTGTTCTAAAGCTTGGGAGTGCCAGGATAAATTTTAATATAACTCCTATTGCATTTGTCTAAAAGAAGGAAGTCATATATACCTAGGATGCATGGAGGGCGAGTAAATAATATGCTACAGTAGTTGTTGGGTCCTATTGTCAGCCTGCGAGATCACCAATACATGATATTATCGTGCAAATGTATTTAATTATTTACATACTTAGTTAGTCCAAAGGAGCCGTTCGTTGTAGTTCTTGATAAGGGATTTTTTTTAAAACTAAATATCTCCTTTTGGAGTGGACTTTGAGATTTGTAACTTTGTAGATATTTTTTATGCCCAGAGATACACACCACACTGACTAAAGTTCAAAAAGTGAAAAATCATAATAGAAATAATAAAATAAATATAATTATAGAATAAATGAAATCCCGCCTACGGAAATTCGAATTATTGTGGGGTGGATAGGGACGAGGTAGAGGATTAGCCTAACTTTAGCGATGCAGCACAGAGAGCCGTTTAAACGAGCTACAGCGTGGCAGGTATAAACACAAGCATTAACTAGAGTGGCCACTTCAGAGCAGTAACGCGCCGTAGACGTGTGCAGTACAGGGGGTCGAAACACATGCCAAAGCCACAATCTACTCCATTTGCCACGTCGGAGCCGTAACGCGCCGCAGACATGTGCAGTGTGTGGTAAGAGATTTATTCATTATACAGTGTTGATAGCTTCACTTATAATGCAAGCGTTTTTTCAAAATGCATAAACTTACACTAGAATAGGCTAGGCTGATCAGTGATGATTTTCCTTGATAATGTTAGGCTGCTTTTAGCCTTATGCTGAAGCTTGTTTCGGGCAATGAAACTAAGTATGTAAAATAATTAAATAAATTAGCACGATAATATCATGTATCGCGATCTCGCAGGCTGATGATAGGACCCAACACTACTGTAGAGTATTATTTACTCACCCTCCATGCATCCTAAGTGTATATGACTTTCTTCTTTCAGACGAATGCAATCGGAGTGATATTACAAATTATCCTGGCACTCTCAAGCTTTAGAACGACATAGTCGGGTGTTTCTCTTCATCAGTCCAAAACAAGTCAATAATATGCATCCATCCATAATAAAAAGTGCCTTACACAGCTCCAGGGGGGTCAATAAAGGCCTCCTGTAGCGAATCAATGTGTTTTTGTAAGAAAAATATCCATATTTAAAACGTAAGAATCACTTTAATCTAGCTTGCGCTAACAGTTGTATACAGAACTTGCTTCTTTGACAAGGGGCGTGGCACATCTAAGCTGTTTGCCAGTCGCAATGCAGTGGAAGAGTTAACCAACCACAACACATTGCGTTTTTCGGAAGGCGGGCCTTCATTAAACACTGAACTAATCAAGCCATTTGTGCCAGGCTGGGGAGAAAGGTATTGTAATAATGTAAATTATGTGAAAAATAATGTGTTTTTTTCGATCCATAAAGCATGAGAGCATGTTCTAGTACACCCCCAAAACAAAATCGAGACTGTGTAAAAGAGCATAATAGGACCCCTTTAATGCAAGTCATCGGCCATTCTTACTGCATGCTTAGAAGAAAAAACAGGACACCTACATGTGGTTTTTGTAGCGTGATAACCAAACGTTTGTGTTAATCTCAGTAAAATGTGACTGACACTTATAGTGGGGTTTTTGTAAGGACAGTCTGACACTTCAGAGTTGTGTGTGAACCACTTTAAACTTGCGGCAAGTAATGAATAATGACTACAGTCTTACAAAAAACTGTAGTCCATTTCAGTAAATGATTTACACATTTTGACCAGTAGATGATATCAGAACATCAAAGTCTTTGAAAGATGTAATTTCCTGCAAAATGTTAAATAAATCTTGCATTAATAACAAAGTTATAAGGAAGTGCACTATAAGCACATGTTGTTAGTGATTTTACGTCTGATACCGAGGCATCAAAGCTTGTATCGAGAATGTCAGGTACTTCGAGACGGAGCTCCGTATTGAGGCTGGTATCATTTTAGTGAATTGAGATCAAAAGTGACATCTCAGTGCATGAGGTTTGTCAGTTGTTGGAGACAGTAAGTTAGGCTAGTTTAGTAGAGCAATGGAGTCAGCAAAAAAAAAAAAAAAAGTTTTTTGAATTGACCTCTCCCAACAAGGTATGTATTTACAGGTTGATTTTCCTGTCATCTCATAAGTCTAATTATTGTTATTTAATGGTGTCATTGATAATTTTGACACTTGTAAAATTTTACAATAAGTATTCCTTTGTAAACTTTAGTCAAAGCATTAACTAACATGAGTTAACAATGTTAATAAATGAAACCTTATTGTAAAGTAAATGTTTCCATGTGTTCTCTATACAAATTTAGCTTTGGTTTTATTGGTCTATTTTTTTAATCCTAGGTGAAATGCTTAGAAAATCCCTTAAAACACATTTGTAAAAATTACTTAAATGTCTTAATTGAACTATGGCCTAATCCTGGTTTAGGCTAAGCTCCGTCTATGAAACCAGGCCACTTTTAATAATAAATCTAAGAGGAACACAGGAGAAACAACATCACAAATGACATAGACTAGACCAAACAATGGAACTAAGGACACACAGGGCTTAAATACACAAGAAAAGCAATCAAGGAGAACCAGGGGCGGAGATGGAATTTTTAAACTGGGGGGGACCAAGCTGTCAGCAAATGATTTTGTCACAGGTGACAAAAACGCTCAGCGAGCGGAACCCTCTTTACGAGGCACGAGTTTCCAGAGGGAACGATTTGGGTGCGACACGTCTCACCTTGGTTCCGGGTGTGGCAGAAACATTGCATGGCCTGATTAGTGTTAACGCACGGCAGGTGCGGGAGAGAGGGAGTAGTGGATTTCACACGGGCTTCTTGCTTCACAAGGAGATAAAAAGGCCATTCAGAGAAGCTTCCGGGAGGTTTTTCTCTGGGAGTCGAGGTGTTTTTTTTGGGGTTGGTTTCCCCCGGATGGTTGATCTTGTCAGGACAGTTTTGACTGATTTATTGGAGTGGACCTGCGCTGTGGAGGGAGAGGGAAAGTTAAGTGGATTGATTTCATCTGGCAAACATTTAACAAGCTTGAAGAGGATGCAGAGGATGTACATCTGACTGTTGGGGAAGTTAGGTGTTTCAGAGTGTGTTGAAGAAGAATTGGGACTTGAATATCCCCTACGGGAGTGAAACGGAGGGATTGAGGCTTCTGATCAGCCCTATCGTGTGAGTGAATTGCAGTGTTTTTGCCTTAATGATATACATTGATTCATTGCTGTGGATTTGAAGTGAACACGAGTGTGGTGTGCTTGTGCTGAGAAGCGGCCCCAACCCTTGTTTATATTTAACCCTTGTGAGTATACAGCAACATTGAGAAATATTATCAACCTCTTCACTGCCTGAGTTTTGTGAGTACACAGCAACACTGATGAGCTACAAATAACCTCTTCTCTGCCTGAGCCCTGTGAGTGAACAGCAATGCTGGTGAAATATTATTAACCTCTTCTCTGTTTGAGCCCTGCGAGTGCACAGTTACGCTGGGGAAATATTATCAACCTCTTCACTGCCTGAGTCTTGTGAGTACACAGCAACACTGATGAGCTACAAATAACTTCTTCTCTGCTTGAGTCCTGTGAGTATACAGCAATGCGGGTGCAATATGATTAATCTCCTCTCTGTTTGAGCCCTGCGAGTGCACAGTTATGTTGGAGAAATATTATTAACCTCTTCTCTGCCTGAGCTTTGTGAGTACACCGCAATACTGAAGAGCTACAAATAACCTTTTCGCTGACTGAGCCCTGTGAGTGAACAGCAATGCTCGTGAAGTATTATTAACCTCTTCTCTGTTTGAGTCCTGCGAGTGCACAGTTACGCTGGGGAAATATCATCAACCTCTTCACCGCCTGAGCCTTGTGAGTACCCAAATAATACTGCTGAGCTACAAATAACCTCTTCTCTGCCTGAGCCTTGTGAGTGTATAGCAATACTGGGGAAATATCATTAACCTTTGCTTTGCCTGAGTCCTGTGAGTATACAGCTACGCTGGTGGAATATTACCAACCTCTGCACTGCTTGAGCTTTAATTTTCATCTTTCTACTCACCGCCTGAGTCTGGGAGTATGCAGTATCGCTGGTGAAGTAAGCTTTTAAACACCGTCTCACTATTGTGCACTAATGGAAGTATCCTGTATTGAGAAGAATCCTTTACCTGTCTACTTACCGTTTGAGTCCCGAAGAATGCAGCATCGCTGGTGAAGTAAGCTTTTGAATCACTGTCTCACTATTGTGCACTAACGAAAGTATCCTGTATTGAGAAGAATCCTTTACCTGTCTACTTACCGTTTGAGTCCCGAAGAATGCAGCATCGCTGGTGAAGTAAGCTTTTGAATCACTGTCTCACTATTGTGCACTAACGAAAGTATCCTGTATTGAGAAGAATCCTTTACCTGTCTACTTACCGTTTGAGCCCCGAAGAATGCAGCATTGCTGGTGAAGTAAGCTTTTAAATTACTGTCACACCATTGTGCACTAACGAAAGTATCCTGTATTGAGAAGAGTCCTTTACCTGTCTACTTACCGTCTGAGTCCCGAAGAATGCAGCATCGCTGG